>VWYN01027313.1:0-10223 GCA_013400075.1 Hippolais icterina | reverse complement strand
CCCTTTCCTCCATATTTTTCCCTCTTTCCCCCTTTCCCCCTTATTTTTCCTTATTTTCCCTTTTCCCCTTATTTTCCCTTATTTTCCCTTTTCCCCCTTTCCCCCTTTTCCCCCTTTTCCCTCAGGTTTTCCTCTCCCAACCTTTTCCCCTAGGCGAATTTTTCCCGGCCGGATAACGAAAGGCTCAAAGCTCATCCAGCATTGTTCCCTCCAATCCATCACAGGTGAGCAGGGAAGCGCGAAATCCGGGAATGCGCTATCCCGGCATCCTGAACCACCCCTGACCTCCGGCTCCCGGAATTCCATGCTCAACCATCCATCCTTCCTAACGGATGGCCGGGAATGTCCCCACAGGGCGGGGGTCCCCCAAGGGTTACTCAGGGGTGGCTTCACAATGTGCAAGGATTTGGGATCGTTCCGGGAATGCTCTGAATCCCGATCCCCCGAGCCAGGTGTGGAGGAGGCAGAAAATGGGAATTTCACCTCTCCCGGCTCTGCGGCGCGGTGGGAATGTGGTTTGGGATGAGTTTGAGGTTTGGGTTTTTTTTTCCCTCTCCGGGAGATGGGATTAGGCAGGATCCCAGCATGGCCCCAATTTAATTTCAGGAATTCCTTCAGGAATTCCTGAAGTTCAAGGAGCACTGGCCCAGAAGTTGTTCCTGCGGAACAGATGGATTTGGGAAAGCCATGGGAGAGGAGGTCATTAGGGGGTGACCTGTCACCTTCCATCCGTCACTGACATTCCCAACTGGTGGAAAACCACGGGAATATTCTCCTTTGCCGGTGGAAGGAGAAGTTCCCATTTATTCCGTTTATTCCGTGATTATTGTTTATTTATTAGCACAGATTCCGGTGGGAAATGGGGAAATTCCTGACGGACACGGGGCAAATCCCTGTTTCCCTGTCTCCAGGAACATTCCCATTTTTCCTAGGTTAGGGAATATCTGCCTTTGTCGATCCAGCCCACCCCAGAATTGTGTGGAGGCTTCACCTCCCGAGATGTCCGGAGTGCATCCACACCATTCCCACTTTTCCTCAGGGTTTTCCCCATGGGAAACTCAGCCTTTTTCCAAGGAAACCTGATGATTTTCCAAAGAAAGCCGGTTGTTTTCCAAGGAAACCAAGCCATTTCCCAGGGAAACCCGTCCATTTTCCAAAGAAACCTGGCCATTTCCCAAGGAAATCCAGACATTTTCCCAAGGAAACAGCCATTTTTCAAGGAAATCTGGTTATTTTTCAAGGAAATCTGGTTATTTTCCAAGGAAACACAACCATTTTTCCAAGGAAACCTGGCCATTTTCCATGGAAACCCAGCCAATTTTCCAAGGAAACCCAGTTATTTCCCAAGGAAATCCAGCCATTTTCCAAGGAAATCTGATCATTTCCCAAGGAAATCTGACCATTTTCCAAAGAAACCAAGCCAATTTTCCCAAGGAAACCCAACCATTTTCCAAGGAAACTCAGCCATTTTCCTAGGGAAAATCCCCATCCCTCCACACCATCCACACGGATATTCCCTAAGGAAAATTCGTATTCCATGCTGGGATCCTTGGCCTTCTTCCCGCTTTTCCAGGTGTGGAGATGCCCTTTAGCAGGAACATCCCTCCAAGTGCTTCATTCCAAAATTAATTTGGAATTATTCCCATTCCTTCCCTCGCTTTTGTTCCCATTCCAACCATTCCAACCGTTATTCCAGCATTTCCAAGGCCACCACTAAATGCTGTCCCTAATCCCAATCTAGGCTGTTCCCAAATTTTTCCAGGTTTTTTTCCCAGAGTTATAACCAAATGTATTTTCAAAAGTTTTTCCTGCACTATTAAAAAAACGGCATTTCTCGACTCTTCCCTAAATCCCTGAAAATGGCAGTGTCCTGGGAATTTGGGAAAATGGGAAGAGCCAGGGAATGGCTTCCCACTGGGCAAGGGGAGATTGGGCTGGGATCTGGGGCAGCAATTCCTGGCGGGGCTGGAATTCCCAGATTTGCTGGGGCTGCCCCTGGATCCCTGGCAGTGCCCAAGGCCAGGTTGGACATTGGGGCTTGGATCCACCTGGGATGGTGGGAATTGTCTCTACCCATGGAATAGGATGGGATTTAAGGTCCCTTTCCCACCCCAACAATTCCAGGATTCCATGATTCTGTGAACTCAAATGACTTTTTTTACGTATCTCCGTATATTGTGCTTCCATGGAATTTTATTTAGGAGGAACCACAACTGGAATTAAAGTTCAGACCGGAGCTGTTTGGAGACCCGAGGAAAAGCCAGGAAAATGGGATTCAAAGCCGGGATCATGGGATCCAAACCCATGGAATTCATCTCCAGAGGGAGAAACCGCCTCTTGTCCCTGCTGGCTTGGGGTGGATGAAGAATTCCTGCTTTTAATCCCAGAAAAGCAGGATTGGGTTTGAGAGGGAAAAAGAAACCCGAAGGATTTAGGGATAAGGATGCTCTTAAAAGGATTTTCCTAGGATTTTTATGGATATGCCTGGTGGAAAACTGTCAGGAATTCCAGAGCTGTCCCTGAAAGGGGAAAGGGATGAGGAAATCCCTTCCAGCCCCACATTCCTCAGATTTTATATTCCCACAGAATTCCTGCCCTTCCACTACCCCAGAGCCCAGCCAGGTCTTGGGAACAGGAATTCCTCTTTCCCAGGAATTCTTTTCCATCCTCTGGAAATCTGGGAAGGAATCCAACATCCCTATGGACACATCCCTGCTGGAATTCCCACCTGGATCATTCCTGAAGTTCTCCCCTTTTCCATTTCCCTCAGGTATCCGAGAAGATTCCGAAGGGTCTCAGGGCAGTGGTGGAATTCCATCCATAAAATCCTCCTTTTCCAGCTTGGCCTTGCCAGGGAATCTCTTTGGAATGTTGGGAACGTTGAGTTTATTAAGGACACTTGTCCCGGCCGGATCCGGGTGTTTCTGTTTAAAACTCATCCCTGTTTTCTTGATCCAAAGGAATTCTTTCCCCTCCGCTTGACTCACGAGGAAAACTTCTTAATATCCATCATGGGATCAGGAAATGCGGGAAGTGACAAATTCCTGCGGACTGAGAGGACCTTGGAAAACGGCGCTGGCTTGGGAAAACCGGCTCTTTTCCAGCGAATTCCATGGAAATTTGTTCCTGCTGCTGCTGCTGCTGCAGGGAGTGAGGGGTAAAATCCAGGATTTCCAGCTTGTGGTCCAGGCGCTCCCAAGGGTCCATCGGCAACTTCTGTGGGATATTAAAAAATTCCTAAGTGGAATTTATGGGATTTATGGAAAGGCTCCTCTGCTCCGATTGGGCCATCCCAGAACGATCCCAGGATTGTGTCCGGATGGATCTGGAATATTCCCAGTG
Organism: Hippolais icterina; assembly: GCA_013400075.1. NCBI lineage: Eukaryota > Metazoa > Chordata > Aves > Passeriformes > Sylviidae > Hippolais > Hippolais icterina. The sequence continues at coordinate 6,881 of VWYN01027313.1, read as the reverse complement.
AGGAAATTCCACGGCTTCTCCGGGATTTGTTCCAAGGATTTATTCCTCCTGTCCAGGTGGGATTTCCCGGGATCAGTTCCTGCCCATTCCTGGTGTCCTGTGGAGCACATCCTAGTCCATGATCCGACCCTTCCCTTTGGATCCTGACAGGGATGAGGTTCCCTCTTCCCTGGGAGAGCTGATTTGGGACCAAAGAGCCACTAAACCTCCTCGAAAATATTTTACCTCACTTTCCCCCATCCTAGAAAATCATGGAGCCAGGGAATCCTGGAATAGTTGGGTGGGGAGAGACCTTAAATCCCATCCCATCTATGGGCAGGGACACCTCCCACTGTCCCGGGTGGATCCAACCTGGCCTTGGACATTCCAGGGATCCAGGGGCAGCCCCAGCAAATCTGGGAATTCCAGCCCCGCCAGGAATTGCTGCCCCAGATCCCAGCCCAATCTCCCCTTGCCCAGTGGAAGCCATTCCCTGGCTCCTGTCCCTCCAGCCCTTGGCCCCAGTCCCTCTCCAGCTCTCCTGGAGCCCCTGCAGGGACTCTGAGCATTCCCGGGAGTTTTCCCTTCTCCAGGGGAACATTCCCAGCTCTCCCAGCCTGCCTCCACAATCCTGGAATGGTTTGGATGGGAACTGACCTTAAATCCCATCCCATTCCCATCCCACCCATGTTCAGGGACACCTCCCACTATCCCAGGTGGATCCAAGCCCTGTCCAACCTCACCTTGGACACATCCCAGGATTTTATCCCTGTCCAGGCCTCCTTTGGTGGGAACAACCCCCATCCCCTCCAACCTGGAGTTAATTCCAACCTTTCCATCCTTCCCGCTCCATCCCAGCTCCGTTATTTATCCATCCCTCAAGGGCCTCCTTGAAGCTTTTCCAACCATCCCAGGAAGGGTTAAATCCCGGGATGAGGGAAGGAAAAATAAACTTCGGGAATTTTTAACAGCCACCACTGAGGTCAGTCTGGGGATGAGCACAAACAATTCCTAACCTGGAAAACTTCACCTCTTCCCCGAAAAAATTCCCTCACTCCTTTGGCCATACGAGGGCACAATCTCCTTATTTTTAGGATTCCAAGCGGATTCCAGCATTGTTTGACGTGCTTTTCCCCGTGGGAATTCATGGAACGGGATGCGAGGAACCAGAGCCAGATCCGAAAGGAAAATGTGGATATTCCCAACATTTCAGGAAAAGCACATTCCCATGGCTGGGCTGCGGGGAATGTCGGGAAAACCAGGATGAAATAACCATTCTCTCCAAGGTAAAACTTGGAATTCGTATGGATTTTAAAGGAAAACTGTTGGCACAGGGTGTTGGATTGTTCCCTTCGGATCCCGGAGCTGCTCCACAGATTCCTGAGGATGGAATTCCTGGAGCATCCCTAAAACTGCCCGGTAAAGGTCATCCCATAGCTCCTGGCTCAGAGGAATTCCAGGGATAAGCAGAGGTGTCCAGGCCCTTTTTCCCTCCCTCTGGAATCTCCCACTCATTCCTTTGTCAATCATTCCTTAATCCTCACCTGCTTGGTTTTTTGGTTTTATTTTTTCCTAAGGATTTTCCAGTTCTCCCTCTCTCCCTGCAGGAATCCTGATATTCCTGATATTCCCAACATCTGTCCCGGAGATTCTTTTCCATGCTTTATCTCCTTCGGGAAGAGCAGCTCTTCCCATCATCCCTTCTCCCCTCATTCCCATTTATCCCGCTCTCCACTTGGAATTTTAACCCCATTTGGGAAGCAGCTTCGGGCAAAGACACGGAGTTAAATCAAACCCACCCTGCTCCATCCCAAAAAATCCTTGGGAATAGTGGACAGGCCAGTTTTCCACCACGGATTTAGATGGGGAGAGAGGGAAGAAACAGAAATGGGGATAATTTATGGGATCGGGAATTTGCTGCTGGAAATGGGAGATATCCGTGTGGATCATCCCTGTTCCTGATAATTCCCGTTCCCAAAATGATATTTTATTTCCACCCCTCTTCCCTGTTTGTTTTGTTTTGTTGTTAATCCATCAAAAAGGAACCAGGGAATAAAAACTTCGGGAATAAAAACTTCAGGAATAAATCAGGGGAGGAAAAAAATAAAAAATCCTTCCCAGATTTTCCACAATGCCTGCGGAACCAGGTCCAATTCTCTTTTCCTTTTATTCTTTGGGAACAGAATTAAATCAGAACCCATCCCTTTTTAAATTTTATTTTTAGGATCCTTGCTCATCCTCCTCTTTCTCCGGGACGATTTGTGCATCTCCAGGAGCTCCCTGGGAAAAGCCGGAATTCCGGCTGCTTTTTTATTTTTTTTTGGTGGCGGCACATGGAAAAGGTCAGCAGGGACGGGAGCGGTGAGTCAGGCAGGGAGGGAAAGGAAACCGGAGCTTTTCCAGCTGAAATCCCGCCACGGATCCCGCACCGTTCCAAAGGCAAAATCAACCCCAGGCGTTCCGCGTCGTCGTTGACATTCCCGGTCCCGCAGGGATTCGAGGCTCACGTTCGAGTCGAAGTGACCCCGGTGCCGCGGAAAATTATGGAAGTGGGAAATCTTTTCGGGATGAGTCAGCAGCCACGGCTTCCAGAAGCCGTGTGGTGAACCCGAAATATTCCACGGGAACGGCCCGGCTTTTTTAAGGAACGTGTCCGTGCCGGAGAGGTCAGATCTGGTGCTAAATTTAAACTCCGAGCCCTCTCCCGGATTGGGAAGGGTCATTCCATGCTGGGATGTGCTGGGAGTTGGGAATTTCTGTCCTGCCTGGAGCTGAATATTCCAGCCCTGCCCAGGGAGTTTCTCTGATGGATTTTCCTGCATTCCCAATGTTCAGGTGCTTCCTGATCCCAGCTCCCACATTCACAGAACCTTGGAATGGGTTGGGATGGAAGGATTTAAAGGATCATCCCATTCCATGGGCAGGGCTATTCCCACTGTCCCATGATCCAACCTGGCCTTGGACATTCCCAGGGATCCAGGGGCAGCCCCAGCAAATCTGGGAATTCCAGCCCCGCCAGGAATTGCTGCCCCAGATCCCAGCCCAATCTCCCCTTGCCCAGTGGAAGCCATTCCCTGGCTCCTGTCCCTCCAGCCCTTGGCCCCAGTCCCTCTCCAGCTCTCCTGGAGCCCCTGCAGGGACTCTGAGCATTCCCTGCAGTTTTTCCTTTTCCATATGAACGTTCCCAGCATTCCCAGCCCGGCTCCAGAACCAAAGAGCTCCAAAATCCTGGAATGATTTGGTTTGGAAGGCACCTAAAATCCCATCCCATTCCCACCCCATCCATGTTCAGGGGCACCCAGGTTGCTCCAGTCTCCATCCGTTTCCTTCCCCAATCCCAATTTTTTGCTCCATGTCCAGGTGTGTCCATGGTGAAGGGATTCTCCCTTTCCAGAGGTTTCCTGTGGCCTCGGCTGGGTTTGCTCCCGCTGAGCTTCACCCGAAATCCCAAAAATCTTCGAGCAGCCTTGGATCCCGTTCCTGTGTAGAAGCAAGGAACAAGGAAGGAACCTTTTTCCTTCATGGGGATCATGGATTTTCCTGGAAAAAGTTCCTGGAATGGAATTCCCAGGGAAGTGAATGACATCTACAGCCATTCCCCCATTCCCAGAAAAGCTCTGGATGTTCCATCCCTGGCAGTGTCCAAGGCCAGGCTGGATATTGGAGCTTGGATCCTCCTGGAATAGGAGAAAGTCCCAGGAATTGGATCCAGATGGGATTTAAGGATTCTTCCAACCCAAACCATTCCCTGATCCTGATTCCCGCTGCTCTTCCACGGCCTTTCCAGAAGGGAAAGGTTTTTCCTTGGCTTTTCCCCCATCCAGCAGCATTTTGGATATTCCAGGACATCCCAAATGGAATTCTATATCCAACTTCAGGGATCTGAAGCTCATCTTCACCTTCCCAAAGCACTGGAAGCAGCACCTTGGAATTTGGGCTGGGAATGCCGGAGCGCTCTTTTCCTTTTGGATTTCCCAGTGTCCACAGTGTGATGTCCAATTCCCAATCCTTGGATTAGGCTCCAGCACGGAAAATTAAGGAAAATCCGGCATTATTATACCTGGCCATGATCCAGGTGCTGATTTCTCCTGGACACAAAAAAAAAGGGGGAAAAAGAATTTGTCATTCCCAAAATCCCGATGTCATCCCAGCCTTGGATCTTCTCCTTATCCTGCTTGGCAGGTTCTGGAATTTGACTGGAGTGAAGCTGCTCCAAATTCCGGGAATTATTTCTGTTCCCGGCATGGCCAAGAATTCCATACGGAGCTCAGGGATCCATGGAAACAGCCAGGATCCATCCGGAGCAGGAGATGTGACCAGGAATGGTGGCCGAGGTGTCTCCCAAATTTTCCCTTTCCGCAATATCTTGGGATACAACATCCGGCACTTCCACGATTTTATTCCCAAAATTTGTTGCCGCCTTTTAAATCCAAATCGATTCCTTTTCCTCCAGCTGGAATCGGGAAGGGGAAGTGGAGATTTATTCCCACTTTTCTCGGCTTGGATTTGCCGTTAATTAAGTCTGGAACACTTAATTATTAATATTAATTCATTAATAATTCATAATTATTCACCAAAGAGACAACAACAACCCAGATGAAATTCCAAGCTGGGAAAACGAGGAGGAAAAGGCTTCAGGAAGAGAAGAGTCCGAAGATCTTCAGGAATAGCTGGAAAAAAAGGGAGAAAAATCCAGGAAAAAGGTCCTGGCAGATGTGTGGGGAGGGGGAAAATCGGGAAAATCCAAAGGGAAGGGGTTTAGTAGGAAAAGCATCTGGATAAAATTAGAGCGGAAAAGTGCTCGAGAGAGAGGCGAAGAGAGGAACAAAAATTTTATGGGATTCACCAACAAATCCCGCTCTGTTTTTTAGTAAAAAACCTCTCAAATCCAGGGTTTATTTTTATCCCTCTTTCCCTAAATGAAAGGAGAGAAATCCCAAAAAAAAAAACCACCCGGAGAAAAAGAAGCGGAGAAAGTCTTTCCTTTCTCCTCAGCTCCTGTGGAAAAAATCCCCCTGATCCCCACTTTATGAAGCCATAAAAAAAACTTGGAAGCCTCTCCTGGCAGGGTTGGCGTTGGAGGCTGAGATTTTTTGGGATGAGAGGGTTCGGAAAAGCTTTGGAATTGTTCTTAAAGGTCAGCGGGGTGGGGAAGGGAAAAATGCGGAGCCGGGAGCTTTTCCTGCCGGATGGAGCATGGGAGCTCCCGGGGATATCTTGGAATGATGGAACAGAGAATTCCAGGATGGGGGTTTTTTTGGGAATGGCCAAACCAAGGGTTTCCCTTCCATCCGAGGTGCCTAAATCCATAAAATTGCTCCGTTCAGTCGGAATTCCGGCCCAAATTCCCTCTGGCTTCTCCTTAAATCCCAGCCCTGAGGAGGGAGAACCCAACCTCATTTTTCCCTCTCCAAGAGATTTTGGTTTTCCCTTGGAAAATAGAAAATTCCTGATTGATTTTGGCAATTCCAAGGTGGAATTCTGTCGTTTATTCCGCACCTCCGATGGATCCCGCAGCGCTTCTCCCTCAAAATTCCTTTGGAAAAGAGGAGGGATCACAGCAGAGCCAGGAAGTCACATCTAGGTAAAACAATTCAGCTCTGGGATAAGAATTCCCAAATTCCAGCTATTCCCAACATTCCTTGAGGAACAATCCCAGGGAAAGCCGAGGTGGAACTCAGGGAGCGGTGAAAGATGGGATCGTCACCCAAAATTCCAAGGAAAGCGTTCAAAATTGGTAAATCCACAACACTCTGGCTTTTTTCCATGCTTGGAGCTGCAGGTTTGCTTCTCCAAGACATTGGGAATTATGAAACTCCCGTTTTTAAGGAAAAGGGGTGGGAAAAGAAGCTGGAATTCCTGGAATTGAGACACAGGGAACTGACCTGAGCTTGGCTCAGAATTCCAAGAAATTCCAGAATTCCTGGCTGTGTCCTGGATCCAAGGGAAGGAGCACAGGCTCAATCCCATGGGCCTTGAGGGAATTTTTTTAGGATAATATTCCAAAGGAAACTCTTCAAAGTCAAATTCCAGCTTTTCCAAAGGGAAAAAGTTTCCCAGGATAATTTTCCATGGATAAAATAATCAACTCTTCCCTCTCAGCCTCGTTCCAGGTGGAGAATCCAGGGAATTCCAACCTGCATTCCGTGGGGAGAGAGGGGTGCTGAAAATTTTTGACAGCTGAAAATTGGGATTTCAAGGGAAAAATTCCCGGAATTCCCAAATTCAGACATTCCTACCCATCCTACCTCTCCTGGAAAATCCATAAGGAAACTGGAATCAGGTTGGGATGTTGGAATCCGGGCTCCTTCCCGGAATTTTTCATGGAAATTTTGGGATAAGGCAGCCAGCCAGGGATGTGTCCTTGTTTTCCCTGCTTGGGAATTCCGAGTTTTTCCAGCTGCTCCCGGTTGGCCCGGAGCTCCTGTTCTACCTGTTTGGAAAATCCATTGGAAGGATTTGGGAAATAAGGAATAAAATTCGGGAAGAGATTCTGCAAGGAAATGCCACAACCTCTGAAACGCCGCCAGAATTCCAGGATAATTGGGATTTTTCCATAGGATTGGAATGGGAATGAAAATTAATTCAGGATCAAACTGGAAATAAAAATTAATTCAAAACCCCAAATTAAGAAGATTTAACCCCAAACCATTTCCAGGCCGGGAGCTGCACCTGGATAAAGATTTTCCCATTTTTCCTTGCTCCAATATGGAACTTGTTGGATCCGGCCATTTTTTTTTTCCTGATGATTCCAGCTGGAATTTGGGCCCGACTCTTTGGGATGAGGAAAGAAGAGTTGAGATTAAATTCAGTCTTGGATTTCTCCCAACTTTTCCTGGATTTTCCCTCCTTTTTCCCTTTTCCCCCTTCCCTGCCTTCCCTCCCTCCCCTTTTTTCTTTTT
>VWYN01027307.1:3686-21599 GCA_013400075.1 Hippolais icterina | reverse complement strand
AAAAAAAAAAAAAAAGAGGCTAAAATTAAATTTTTAAAAATCATATTAAATCTTTAATATTCTCCTATGGATGACAATATAGCCAAGCAGACAAGGACAGCATGCAAATCTGGTGGCACGCCTGACAAACATAATGCATTTATATTAAATCTATTGTACAGTGAGAATTTGAGGACTGCGGTGATCAGAGGGAACCATGCAATTGGATTAATAGATAATTTAGGCTGTAATCCAACAAAGCAGTTAAGCATGTGCTTACTTTTGAGCGTGCACAGCATTACTTGATGTTGGCTGGGGTAAAACGAGCTGAAAACTAAGCACATCCTAAAAGTGTTTGGCTGGCTGAGTCAGTGATCTGCACAAGGAAGGGTTTGCAGCTGGAAATCCAGGAAGGAGGAACGGGTGCCCATTTTTCCTGTAATCACTGAAACACCCCCAGGTCGAGTTTTTTATAGGGGGTTAAAAACCAGCACTGGCCAATTGCGGTGGTGAGCAGCTCCCAGATTATCTGGTTTACCTGCAAATGGTGAAGCATTTCATGCATTCCTGCTTAAACTGAGCTCAGGACAGTGAGATAACCCCGTAAAACCTGCGGCTGGTTAATTCCACGTGGAGATTGTCTCCTGCAATGGCTGATAAATGGAGTTATCTCTGAGCAGGGGCTGTGAGGGGGTTCACGGACAGGGAATGTGCTCTGTGAGATGCTGGATCTGAGAGAGGGAAGCCACCTGAACTTGCTGGGTGACCTTAGATTGTCACCCAGGCTCCTCTGCAGCAGCCCCACCAGCTCTCCTGCTCCTGACGCTCTCCAGTATTTGTGGCCTTAATTGAGGGACATAACCAAACAAATTTATCATCGCAGCCCATAAAAACGACAGAATTCATATGGTAGCATTCTTCATTCTCTCCAATTTGTTTCCCTGAAATCCCTGCAGCAATTTATTTGCTGAATACGCGAGTTTTCCTCTTTATGAAAATTACAAATTGTTGTCAAGGTTAACGAGTTAATATTCTCATTCAATATTTATTTTATGGAGGGGGAGGGGGGAAGGAAGAAGAGCGACTGTTCTTACACTTTCTTCCACGGCAAAGTCTGGTTTCTTAATCAATATGACAAGGACACTGTCCTTTGGATAATACCCTGAATCATCGGGACTAAAAAATGAGCTTTATTAATCAACAGCCCCTGATTAATTATTATAAAGTGATGCTCATACATTTCTGTACATTTTAATAATTCCTGCAGAAGGCTAACAATGTCCCCAGTGATTTGAAGGCTTTGGGGTTTGAATTTTTCTAAGCAATGTCACAATAAATAGTCCAAGGGTACTACTGCTCGCTCACTAATCCAGTCTGTTTCAATCCAGCAAATGAGTAAAACCTTCTTTTTCCTATTTCCCATCTATAATTTATCATTTGCATACAAAGTAAGAAGCAGGAATCGGCAGTCTCATCAGTTTTCAAAATATCAAGGGACAGCCGGGGTGATTTATAGCAGGCTGTGTTATCTAGATCATATAACCCGAATATTTCTGTAAAAACAGACCCACGTAATCTCTCAGTGAGTGTCTGGCTGGCAGATAAATTCAGTGAAGGTCACTGAGCTGGAGAACTTGGTGCAGACCTGAGTGGCCATTTGGCTTTTCCTCGCACAGAGATATCCCACCCTGATAAGAGCCATCCCCACCGACAATTCCTGGGGCAGCAGATCCCCCTCTTGGAGCTCTCTCAGCCATCAAAGGACACGGGCTGCATGTTTGCTACCAGTGAGATGAAAAATATGCCACCTGTTCCTTCTGTTTGCGGGGCCCTTGTGAAGACATAACCTTGCTGAAAGGAACAGATGCAGCGAGTGCTCCAGCCCCAGACAGCGCCTAACGAGGTGAGCACAGCTGGGGAGTGTTCGTGTGCCTCAGCTCCCAAGGGCAGCCTGGTCCCCAGCCACAGGGCAGGGGTGTGCCAGATTTAATGGCAAATCAGCGTTAATTTATGGAAATAGTGAGAGGTTTAGGATGGCCAGGAGCAAAGCCTTACCCAGCACTGCTTCTGAGCTGTTCATTCTTCCTGGGTTTCTGTCCCTGTGCTCAGAGGATGCTCTTGAAGCACCTTTGTGTCCATGATAAATGACATCAGACCTCCAAAGGCAGCAGCCTCTCGTGTTTGTGGTTTAAAATAACGTGTTTGCACTGTAAAGAAATTCAGCAGCAAATCAGCGTTAATTTATTGAAATAGTGAGAGTTTTAGGATGGTAGAGTCTTACCCAGCACTGGTTCTGAGCTGTTTTTCCTTCGTATCAGGCGTGTCCCAGCCTGGATTTCTGTCCCTGAGCTCAGGGGATGCTCTTGAGGCACCTTTGTGTCCGGGATAAATGACATCAGACCTCCAAAGGCATCAGCTTCTCGTGTTTGTGGTTTAAAATAACGTGTTTGCACCATAAAGAAACTCAGTGGCAAATCAGCGTTAATTTATTGAAATAGTGAGAGTTTTAGGATGGCCAGAGGTAAAGCCTTACCCAGCACTGGTTCTGAGCTGTTTTTTCTTCGTATCAGAAGTGTCCCAGCCTGGATTTCTGTCCCTGTGCTCAGAGGATGCTCTTGAAGCACCTTTGTGTCCGGGATAAATGACATCAGTCCTCCAAAGGCAGCAGCCTCTCGTGTTTGTGGTTTAAAATAACGTGTTTGCACTGTAAAGAAATTCAGCAGCAAATCAGCGTTAATTTATTGAAATAATGAGAGTTTTAGGATGGCCAGAGGTAAAGCCTTACCCAGCACTGGTTCTGAGCTGTTTTTTCTTCGTATCAGAAGTGTCCCAGCCTGGATTTCTGTCCCTGTGCTCAGAGGATGCTCTTGAGGCACTTTTGTGTCCATGATAAATGACATCAGACCTCCGAAGGCATCAGCCTCTCGTGTTTGTGGTTTAAAATAACGTGTTTGCACTGTGAAGAAACTCAGTGGCCTTTCCCCAGCCCTCCTGCAATGAATGTTTTAATTACCCATCCGAGCACCGGGCCCTCCAAGGCCGGGTCCCAGGAATTTTTCACAGGATGTCACAATCTGTGCGCCGCTCACCCGCGGGTTGTTGGGGTTTAGCTCCTTGATTTCTGCCTTCGTTCCAGGCTGTCAATAATGACTTCTCTGTTCGTTTTATTAATTTGAGCCACTGGACAAAATGTCACTGCTGTAGGATGCTCTGCAGCCAGCAGCCCTCCCGCATTTTGCCCTCCAGAAAGGCGGGCTCTGATCACAGATAACGAAAATGAGATTAGGATGTTAGCTTTCTCAAGAGATAACAGCAGTCTAGGTCATAAAACTACCATATGGCAGATTTGGCAGTCTTTCCGGAGGTCCATGGTTTAATTATCACAAAGACAGATTCAGCTCCCCACTTGCAAATGCCTGGGTCCTCCTGTGGCAAGGGCTGGCGATGCAATTAAGGGGAGAGCAGTGTTTGCTTGGCTGCAGCAGAAATGACCTTACTGTGGCCAGCACTGTCACTGCCTAACATTTCACTCATGATTAAGTTTATCATTTCAAACAAACAGCGTAAAATGTCAGGTCTCTGGTCTGTTTAACGTGTGGGAGGGGAGGGGCAGGGAGGGTAGAGAAGCGTAAAGCAGCGATGAGCCAAGCTGGGGAGCTTCTGCTCTGGGAAGAAATTCAAAGTTGACAACTACATCAGAGGAGAGGGATATCTCTGCAGGCAGAGTTTGCTGTTGCGGGCAAATCCTTTTGTTTCTTGCCTCAAATGCTTTGGTGCTGCCTGTGTTTGCAGCCCTTTTTTCCCTGTCTTTATTTGCACCCTCAGTGTCAGACACAGCCCCTGGTGTGTCCTGGTTTTCTGCTGTCCCTCGTGCTTCCCTGTGAGCACTGCTGCACAGTCACCATGGAGAGGGAGAAATAATTGCAGGAAAACCAGGATTTCATCTGATTCAGACAGCTTTGGGCTGGTTTGCTGTGAGCCTGCTCACACAAGGCCCTGGTCAGCACAGATAACAGCGGGAGGGTGGTGAGGGTGATGTCCATCAGCCTGGGATTGAACCAGGGCTTTAAAATTGCCATTTCCCAGAGCAGCTCCTCACTCTGCTGTGCAATGGGATAGCTGTGAGATGACAACTGTCCTCTTCAAACAGGGAACAACTTTTAAAGTGTGTCCTCACACGGATCAACACTTCCCTAAAAACAAATTCATCAGAGTTCCCCATGCCCAGGAAACGCTGTTGGTACGGCAAGACTGAAGTCACAAATGAATTTAACTCACTGACAACTAAGAAAATACTTCCTGCAGTTGTTTTGTGTGCCGTGGTAACAGTGAGAATTCCTTTTGGAACATCCTCAGGGTGCAGGTTGATCTCCAAGGTTTTGGAGCGGGGAGGATGCACACACCCCAAAATGTCTGCTCCCAGTCAGGAGCGTGGAAGCGTTTCTGAAGGCAACCAATATTTAATGGGATCAGAAAATATTGAATTGTAGGAAGTGATAATGGTTAAGCAGTGAAATCGTGGGTGCAGGGGAAGATTTTTTGAAAGTTAAAATCTCATCCTACTGTCAGGAAAATGAATCCACAAATACCAGAGGTTTATGACCAGAAAGGAGCCAGAGGAGTCCTTTTGCTTTATTCCAATAAAGGGAGAGGCCATGGGGCATTTCCCCTGGGGGCTCTCAGATTTTTTAGGGGATTTATCCTTTTTATCCCAATTTCCCGGCCTCATTTCCCTCTCTCTTTCCCCACTGGCTGAGGGACTTGAGAGGTGCAGACTGCCCAGAATGCCTGAGACCCTAAATTCCCCTTTTAATGTATAACCCCCCTAATTTTTAATTCTTATGGGTTTTTCCCCATTGTTTCTTTCATCTTTCAATATCCAGTTTCATTGATCAGCAAACCTATGGTGTGTTTTNAATAAAGGGAGAGGCCATGGGGCATTTCCCCTGGGGGCTCTCAGATTTTTTAGGGGATTTATCCTTTTTATCCCAATTTCCCGGCCTCATTTCCCTCTCTCTTTCCCCACTGGCTGAGGGACTTGAGAGGTGCAGACTGCCCAGAATGCCTGAGACCCTAAATTCCCCTTTTAATGTATAACCCCCCTAATTTTTAATTCTTATGGGTTTTTCCCCATTGTTTCTTTCATCTTTCAATATCCAGTTTCATTGATCAGCAAACCTATGGTGTGTTTTGAAAGGCAAAAATCTTCTTTTCCATTCACCAACCAGTGGAACCCTTCCCATTGTTTCCCTCACCCCTCAGTGCTGGTTTGTAAAGAAAAATTTTGTCACTGCTCTCCCCACCAAAGCTGCTGCTGGCTGTGTCCAGCCGGGGTGTTGGATGAGCACCTCCGTGGCCATTGTTGTTTTTAACTCCTGCAGGATCTGGGAGTCCTGAGCTGTGGTGCCAACCCCACTTTCCCCACGTCCCCTGGTTAATTTTATGCAAACCCTTGGAGGGCGAGTTCAGTTCACAGGCATGCTCGTGTCCAATTAAAAAGTAATAGATCTGAAGCACATATAACAAATCAAAAGAATGGAATACTGTCAAAGCCAAGAATTAAAATCCAGCCACACAGGCCACCAGGCTTCACAAGGCTATAAAAAATCATTTTTAATATATATTTAATTTCTGAGCCTTTACAATGAGCAAAACATATTGAAATCCACCCTCACCCCAGCCAAGGCTATATAAAAATATCACTTTTCATTATTAGAGGTTTTTTAATATTCAGGGGCTTCCTAAAGCTGGGATTTTAAGGAATACAACAAATTGTATGAGACACCTGATTAGATGGAGAGTGAGCATCAAACAATGTGAGGTGTCAGTGAATTGTGTCTCACCTGTTCTCTCCGTTGCTGCTGAGGACAGGGAGTTTTTGGGGCTGCAGAAAGGAGCTCCTGATTGTTCCTGGCTGCTCATTTTCAGGGATAAAATATGGAACATCAGCTGGCCAGAAACTCTGCGGAATTTTAATTACCAGCTCTGCTCTCAGTTATTTGTATTTTTAATGCGCTGAGTTTTAAGAGATGTGTTCAGGCCAAGATGAATTAGGTGGGACATGAGGATAAAATAAGAAGATGGTTCCTATCAAAACCAAGCCTTCTATTTCTTTTTTCTTTCACCAAAGCACCTGTGCAGCCAAAGCAGCAATGCAGGTGCAGCTCCTGCAGCTGGAAATCTTCTCCCAGCCCTATTTATAATGTCCCCAGTTCTCTATTTCCTTATGAAGTCAGCAAAGGCCAAAAAATTCATAAAAAATTTAGTGGCGAGCGAGATAGCATTACTGCTTTTTAAGTAAAGTCTGTGAAAGGAGCATGAGATCAGCATAAAAATAAATCAGGCTAAATTTAAATCTTTGGACACTAAAAACTAAAGCTCTTGGAAAGTGGAGAGAAGATTTATTGATGTGGAGAAGTGCCTGGAGATACCCATCAGCATGGACCCGGCTTCCATGTGGGGGATTCAGAGGTGGGGTGGGGAAGAATTGTTCTGTGTGAGGGCTGGAATAGAAACCCCACGGAGTTCTTTGGTGGATAATCCAGGATTTTCTGGTAAACGCAGGGATAACCTGATTTTTGCCTTGGAACTCGTGAATTGTTGAGTGTGGCCCCTCAGTTCATTCCAGTGTGGGGGACAGCAGTGTTTTATTGCAGGAATAAGAGCAGGGAAATAGAGGGAAGGGTTCTGCCTGTGTGAGAGCCCTGACACCTGCCAGGTATGGTCATGGGCAAGGACTTTTTGGAACAAATAAATGTCATTTTTTATCACGTGCCCATTGAACCATGCACTCAAACCCACCCCAGTGCTGGTTGCTTTGACTCTGGAAGCCTGAAAAGTTTCTTTTTTGTCCTGCTGCCCTCTGTGTGCTCTTGACGGGACACTTTTCCCCCTCATTAGAGTTGTTAATTGGCTGCAGCCCGTGTCTCTCACCTCTGCCAGACCCAGTGGCTGCAGGTGTCGGGGCAGGATGGGCCCAAGGAGCCCAAACCCCCTGCAAGAGCCTTTAATGGGGATGGAAGGGAGGGGGTGGGAGAGAACCACGCACAGCTCGGGAAGGTTTTCAGTTCTTATGTGTCAGAAAATCCTAATTCAAACCCAAATGGGAATCCTCCGTTCGGGGGGATTCGCACAGCTCCAGGTAAACAACTAATGAGCAGCCTGCCAGTTTCATTTTTATCAAGAGCCCTCAGAGATTCAACTGTGCCATTTCATAAAATATGCAGATGATAGTGGAGGGAGAATAGCAAAGGCTTTGAAAATGATTCACACAACCTAAAAATGATGTTGAAAAGGGAGGAATTAAATATTCACAAAGTGTGAGAAATTAAGGCATATTAACTGTTAGAATGTGGAAATGAAGTGACTAACATGCACAGAGCTGATGAGAACTAGATGATTACAGATCTGTCAAAAGTTTCTAATTCTGACACAGTGTGATGTCGAGGTGCTGCTGGGCTGGTTAGGGCAAAGAATTCGGGATGGGACAAGAAATGCCAGCGTGCCAGATCAGAGGGAGAGGCGGGCGGACACCGCCGCGATTAACACCGCGCTCGGGCCCCGAGCAGGGGTGAGCTCTGAGCTTGCAGAATGAATACTAATTATGGTTACAAACAGAACACGAGGGGCTCAATCCATCAGCTCCGGGAGGGCTCGGGTAATGAGGGAGTCGAGGGAAAAAAAAAAAAAGAAAAAGCCACCTAGGGCCAAATTTGTCTCATTGCTGAGTCCTGGCTTACACCAGGGATGGGTTTGACCCTTGGGAGGTGAGAGTTGGAAGTTTTGCTCTTCTGTAATTAATCAGGGGTTTGTCTGGTGTTGCAGCTTCGATAGAGTGGAGGGAAGGTTGCTGGCAGATGGATTCGTGCAGGGGTGGTGCAGAAGAATAAAGAATAATAATTTTAAAAAGAAGCTCGGCGTGTCCACAGCAGGAGAAGTTATTCACGTTGTTGTGGCGGGGCAGGGACATCGTTCCACCCTCCTTGAGGGCAATCCCTGACCTAGGGATTCCTGCTGGGAATAATCCCCCTCTGGAAGCACCATTTGTGTCCCCACGTGAGGGTCTCTGGGGCTGGAACTTGTGCCAGCACCACCTTCTCACCCCAGCCGTGCTTGGAGTGAATTTGGGGCCTTTTCTGGCGTTCTGGGGAGCGCTGGGTGGTCCTGTCCGTGTGGAAATGGATCAGCTCCCACTGAGGAGTTGGGTGTGAGGCTTTTCCTTGGGTTGCCCAAAGGATTGGTGATTTGGGAGCTGGTTCAGCCGCTGCTGCAGAGTTTCTGTGCCCTCCCTGGCCCGTGAGAGCAGACAGTGAAGGCTGTGCTCGGGTCTGTGCAGGAATCTCTGGGGGCTGATTCATATTTTCCCTTTTTTTGTGGGGAAAAAAAAAAATCCCTGCCAATTCTCTCAGCCTGAGCTGCAGACACCAACATGCACAGCCAGGGATTTGGAAATCTGGTGGGGATTACACCTTGTAGTTTCCTGTGAGCAACTCCTCACTGGATTGCCATGTGGAGCCCTTAATGCACCAAAGGCACTCAACAAACAAATTTTGATTATTATTATTTTAATATATATTATTATTTTGATTACAACCATATCAATAACATCTTGATACCTTCCAGAGAGAAAAAGAACTTGAGATATTTAAAAAAATACCCCAAAAGTGATAGCAGTACCTGCCACATCCACACCTGGATGTGTTCTGCATCCCTGATTTGTTGGAGAGCCTGTCCTGGGCTCACAATCAAGAGACAAACAGAAACTCAAAGGTCACAAAAAAGCCCGAGCCTGGTGAGGTGGATGTTCTGAATATATTAGGTATGTAAAGCAATATTGTGGCCCATCCAAACTGGAATTAGTGGTAATTATTATATAATATGTAATGATGGGATTTAAATGGCTAACACATTTTCTCTGCTGAGATCATTTAGACATGATTCATATAAATGATTAAATTAATAGATCTTCCTCTTTTAAGACTGCTAGGCAGCTTAAACTAAATTTCTCAACAGAGACTGATCCCAGTGAAATAATATTAATAGAAAATGGAAGAAGAATTTCTGAGAAGTGGGTAAATATATGATGGAGTTTGAGGAAATTTCTACAGACGGCTTTGCCGACCAAAATACTCCCCAGATTTAAATATTCTCTAGAAATAACCCATCAAGGACTTTGGAAGGTGAAAGAACAACAATCCTAACTTTCCTTGAAAGAAAAGAATGGCGAAATGTGCTGGAAGACGGGGACTTAAAGGATCACTGTCTACTTAGTTTAGGCTTAAACATCAGGCTTTTCATAACTCTAAATGGTTTTACAAAACCTAACGTGAATAGAAATGTTTTCCTTGTTCCTTTTCGGAATCAAATTTCAGCAGAAGTCCCCTCACCCCTCCCCACGTCCCCAGCAGAGCCCTGTGCAGTGAAGTCACACACAGCAGCCCTGGGAGCATCAGTGAGAGCAGGGACAGGAAAATGAGTGTGGATGGGGTTTTTGAGCAAAGCAGGGAGTTCAATGTTCAAATCTGAGAGACAGCTGGGGGTTTTAGCCTGGAAGGGCAAACAGCGTGGCTGGCTGGAGCTCTGGGAGATCTGGGATGGGGGAAGGTGTCCCTGCCCCTGCAGGGGGTGCAACGGGGTGAGGGTGGAATAGGATGAAGGTGGAACGGGGTGAGGATGGAATGGGATGAGGTTTAAGGTCCCTCCCAACCCAAACCAGTCTGTGATCCCATAAAAGCCAGCCCTGAGCAATCATGAGGAGTTTTGCCACCACCTCGATGCCTCTGCGCCCCCTCCCATCCTGTCCCTGATTCACAGCTCTCTGTTTCAGCTGGTGGGGCTGAACCTTTGCTTCTCAAGGTTTTTATGGGGTTTGGGGTGCTTCAGTCACACCCTGGCACTTTTATAATGAATTATATTAAATCTATTTGGTTTTCTTGCTGCTTGGGCATCAGCGCCAAGCAGATGTGGTGAGGATCACCTGGAGCCCTCAGACCTCTCCTGCAGGTTCTGGTCCTGCCCACACACAGGAGGGGGCAGCTGAGACCCCCCAGGCTCAGGTTTAACCCCAGATTTCCCCCACATCTGCTCCCTTTGTTGGTCACAGGCAATGAGGAGAGGCAGGGCCCTGCAGGGACAGCTCCCAGCCCTCAGACTGAGCATTCTGATGGGTTGGCAGTGCCTTGGAGTACTCCAAGGAAGGCATCAGATTTATTTCAGATAGCTCTGGAGCAGTGCTATGGCACCAGAAAGAATTTCATAGAGCAGAGGTTTTTTTGGGGTTTTTTTCCTATATTCCTTGGGAAAGTGCAGGTGGTAATTTGGACAGTTCTGTCCCAGAGGGTTGCCCGAGTGCTGCACACCAAGTGGTCTTGCTATTTTTGTTGTTAAATTCATCTTCGTTTCTTATCCTAAATAGTCCCTTTTTCTGCTTAGAAGGTTAAAAATACCTGGAGCTGTGAGTCTGGCCTATTTACTACAGAATTCATGAGTCATGCACTACACTGGAGTCTGAAATATCACAGGGTATTATTATTCACTGAGAGCTCAGCAGAAGAATGGCAAAATCTGCCCTTCAAGGCTTGAGATTCCAAATCCCAGGGCTCTGGGGAGCTGCTGATCCAGCTCTCCCCTCCAGAAACGAACGCAGGAGGAACAAAACGCAGGAGGAACCTGCCAGGAGGCTCTGATGAGTTTACCAAACCTTCCCTGGCTCCCAGCTGGAGGGGACCCTTCCCAAGGAAAGGCTGCGTGGCTGCTGTTGCTCCAGCTCCAGCCCCGGGGCTGCACTGACAGGAATTGATTGTTTCTGCAGAGCCCGGGCTACACAAAGCACTGATGGAATGTCTGAGGGATCCCCGGTGCCCCTGGGGCTCGGGATGGGAGAAGCAGAGCCGGGCTCTGCTGGGATGGCTCAGCCCAGGAATTTGCGCTGGGCTGTGGCAAATCCAGTTTGGAACTGCAGGAGGGACAGGAGCTCTCAGCTGGGTCAGTTGGAATTCCATACAGGAGCTCTCTGTGAGTGAATTGGCAGATAGATCCATTGGAATTCCACTGCAGGAACTCTCTGTGAGTGGGCTGGATCTGTTGGAATTGCAGGAGTTCTCCGTGAGTGGGCATTTGTAGATAGATCAGTTGGAATTCCATACAGGGGCTCTCTGTGAGTGGGCAGGATCAGTTGGAATTGCACTGCAGGAGGGACAGGGGCTCTCTGTGAGTGGGCAGGATCAGTTGGAATTGCACTGCAGGAGGGACAGGGGCTCTCTGTGAGTGGGCATTGGAGATAGATCCATTGAAATTCCACTGCAGGAACTCTCTGTGAGTGGGCTGGATCTGCTGGAATTCCATACAGGAACTCTCTGTGAGTGGGCTGGATCAGTTGGAATTGCAGGAGTTCTCTGTGAGTGGAATTGGCAGCTGGATCAGCTGGAATTCCACTGCAGGAGGGACAGGAGCTCTCTGTGAGTGGCATTTGTAGATAGATCAGCTGGAATTCCATTGCAGGAACTCTCTGTGAGAGGGCATTGGCAGCTGGATCTGCTGGAATTCCACTCCAGAGGGACANGTGAGTGGAATTGGCAGCTGGATCAGCTGGAATTCCACTGCAGGAGGGACAGGAGCTCTCTGTGAGTGGCATTTGTAGATAGATCAGTTGAAATTCCATACAGGAGCTCTCTGTGAATGGCATTGGCAGATAGATCCATTGGAATTTCATTGCAGGAACTCTCTGTGAGTGGGCTGGATCAGTTGGAATTGCAAGAGCTCTTTGTGAGTGGGCATTTGTAGATAGATCAGTTGGAATTCCATACAGGAGATCTCTGTGAGTGAATTGGCAGCTGGATCCATTGGAATTCCATACAGGAGCTCTCTGTGCGTGGTCATTTGTAGATAGATCAGCTGGAATTCCACTGGGTGGAATTCCTTGGGTGCTGTTCTTTGAGCTGCCTGAAAAACAATTCTACAGGCATGTGGCAAAACATAAATTTTTCTGGATAAGGAAAATAACTCAATATCACTTTTCCATAACATTACCTGGGCAAAATATTTATGCTATTTTTTTGTTTTTAAGGTAGAAATTTTGGTGTTTCATGCAGCTCCTTTCACTAATATTTAGTTCAAGGTGAAAGAGCTCTACTTGCACTTCTGTAAGTCAGAGGGGCAGCTCTGAGTTTCGCAGAGGATTTTTGGCAGCTCTTTGTGAAATGCCCTGGAATTCCCAGCTCCCGGTGGCTGGGATGGGGCACAGCAGACGCAGTGAGCAAACTGCTTTCTGTTCTGGGGTTTGCCACCTTCCTGCTGACCTGGGGTGATTCACACAAGCTCCCTGTGCCCTTTCCTCCTCCTCTGGAAAATGAGGATATTGACATTTACATTTCTTTATAAAGTGCTTTTAGATCTATGGATGAAAAGTGCTAAGTAAACCAAAACTCTCAATTAAATTAATTGGCGAGAAGGAGCTGGGTCAGTGTTACAGCAGGGTTCATTTCTGCACCTCTTAATTTCCTTGGTCTCGTGTCTCCAACCCTATTTATAGCTGGAATTGCTGCTCTCTCCTTTCACCTGGAGGAATCCGGGGTGGATTTTATCCCTTTTCCCACACGGATCCAGGAGCTGGGCTAAGGGCACCCAGCCCTGAGTTTTCGTGGTACAAAGCTCTTGTACAAATGCGTCACCTTTAAAAAATATTTTAAAAATCTGGGGAAGTTGCTCTGGCATTGCAGCAGATTTCACACCCAGAGAATAAATTATGAAGTTCACAGAGAGGGAAGTGAATGTTTGAGCTGTGCTGGTGGGGAAGGAAATAGTGAATGTTATTGTCAAGGATTTTTCTTTCAAGGTCAAAATTAGATTATTGGGGTGCAAACCCACCTCCTGCCATGGTTCAGAGAATCAATTTGNGTGCAAACCCACCTCCTGACATGGCTCAGAGAATCAGTTTGGGGTGGAGAAAACCTCCAGGGTCGTTGAGTCCCAGCTGTGCCCGATGTCCCCAGCCCAGAGCCCTGAGTGTCACCTCCAGGAGTTCCTGGGACACCTCCAGGAGTTCCTGGGACACCTCCAGGGATGGGGATCCAAACCTCCCTGGGCATCTCCAAGGCCTGGCCACCCTTGCCATGAAAAAAAATTCAAATTTTTGAAAATTCCATGAAAATTCCCTTCCTCAACTGCAGAACGAACTGCTACATCTGCAAAAAAAACCCAAATCAAAATCCATATTTTAAGCTCGTTCCTGGCCCATATGGTTCCTCTGGTAATTCTCCACCAAAGGCCACACCATTCGTGTGCAGGGAAACAGGGACTGGAAAAAAATCCCGCCATTCTCATCTTGTCAGCGGTTATTTGAATCACCTGAAGGGTGTTGTGTTCTTCTAGGAGATTTTATATCTATATATTTCTGTTGTTTTTGCACGTCTCACTCCATCACAGCAAACAGCTCGTGCAGAGAGGCTGGTTTTGTTTGGAGAATTTGGGGAACAGATGCACAGCTCAGAGATCAGAAGCAATAAGAGGCCTCTGAATTATCCCTCCTCTGTTCACAAAGCTTGAACTTAATCTGCCAGGCTGCCTTAGAGCTGAGCTGTGGAGAACAAAACCCCAAACATCAGATCTGTGCGCACGGGGGACTTGGGACGTGGAGGAGGAGGAAAGTAGGGCAGGCACCCTTCAACCAGAGTTGGGCAGGTGCTCTTCAAAGTGTCTCAGCACAGAGAAATTTGGGCTGTTTATTGAAATATTTGACTAGAAGAGGAGTATTTTAAAGAAAATACTGAAATTAAAATATTTAGATTAAATATATAGATTTAAGCTATAAATTTGGGCTATCAAAAGGGTGGGTTGGTGTTTGTATTCTCCTCATCATTTATGATTTTTTGTGTGGATGAGATCAGTGTAAACATATTTTAGATATTTTTTTTTAAGAAATTTCCAAATATTTAACCTAAATATATAGATTTAAGCTATAAATTTAGGCTATCAAAAGGGTGGTTGGTGTTTGCCCAGAATTCTCCTCATCATTTATGATGTTCTGTGTGGATAGAATAAGTGTAAACTTATCTTAGATATTTGGGATTTTTTAAGGAATGTCCAAATATTAAGCCTAAATATATAGATTTAAGTAATAATTTGGGCTATCAAAAGGGTGGTTGCTGTTTGCTCACTATTTTCCTCATCATTTATGATTTCCTGTGTGGATGAGATCAGTGTAGACCTGAGATATTTGGGTTTTTAAAGGAATGTCCAAATATTTAGCCTAAATATATAGATTTAAGCTATGAATTTGGGCTATCAAAAGGGTGGTTGCTGTTTGCTCACTATTTTCCTCATCATTTATGATTTCCTGTGTGGATGGGATCAGTGTTAACCTATCTTAGATATTTGATTTTTTAGTTAAGGAACATCCCAACCCAGGGTAACCCCCTGAAAAAGACAATTAGTGCTGCACTGACTGCTTTTCCTGCTCTGAGCCCTCCAGAGTTTTTACCAGAGACAGGAAACAGCCTGGGATGTCACGGATTTTATTTGTGTGCAAGTTTTGATTGATAGGAAGGTAATTAAGGTTCACACGGTTTTAATTGATGTGCTGGCATTGAAGCCTGGGCTCTTTTAGCGCCGCTGTCTCCCGGCAGGGCTGGGAGGGGCATGTCAGACAAACAGGGAGCAAATCCTGGGGCATGACCACCACGAGTGAGACAGCAGCTAAAGACAGTGAGGGCTGCAGGAAGGAAAAAAAAAATAGTGCAGAAAAAGATTTTACTTTAATTGTTTGAAATAAAATTAATTGATCTTTTGAGCTCGCAGGGTTTGGTTTATGGTTTCTTCTGAATGTCCTCTGTTGTCCATCTGCTGTGCAAGCGGGTCAGCTGGACAGTGGGAAAGGTCAGTCAGGGAGGGCTGTCCCAAGAGGAGATTTTTAGGTTAATAAGCCAAAATGGAGCAGTAAAAGAAAAAAAAAATAAAAGGAAAATGAGAAATGTGAGAGAAAAATGAGTTTGGAAGCCCCAGGTTGCAGGCGGTGTGTCAGAGGCTGTGGTGTTACACTGGGTTGGATCTCCCACACCCAGACCCTGAGGTGCAGGGAGGCACTGGCAGTACAAACCTGGGGTCATCCCTCCCCCACAGAGCCAGCCTGGCTTTGGGCTGAGGGCTCTGAGCTGAACTTTGTACCAGGTCAGACATTCCAGGGCCCTGGGGATACCTCGGGTCATCCTCCGGGTGCAAACACTGCTGCAAAGGTGGGACAAGCTGAATTAAAGCCAAAATAATTCAGTACCTGCCCGGTTCTCCAAAAAGCAGCATCCAACCTCTGCCGGGGCCTCAACACCCTCACAGGCAGAGTTTTTTTGCTAAAATTGCTGTCAGTGTGAAGTTGCCTCTTTTGCTGTCGCTGCAGGCTGCTGTGAATTCTCTCTCTGTGCTCTTCATGGGCTCCTCTCAGCTCCACAGCAGAGGCAGAGCATCACCTGGAGGTGCAGAGCATCACCTGGAGGTGCAGAGCATCACCTGGAGATGCAGCTCCAGAGCTCCCCAGTGCCAGAGGATGGGGCAGTGTCACTGCTGAGGGTCATTCCCTGCCTTGGGGACAAATCTGTGCCCCTTACTCGTGGTGATGGTTTGTGTGGGTGATGTTTGGCTTGAGCCTCCCCAGCTCTGAGCTGGTTCNAACATGGGTGGTTGGGTATTGGGTTAAAAGTAAAAATAATTTAGGTGTCATTTCTTAATTGGACAGTTTATCCTTAAAAGGCCTTGCAGAGAGAGAGATGGGGCCGTTTTTACTTTGTTAGATGGAAGTGCTGTAGAACTCATAGTTTTTTAGACTGTAACATAGATAAGAATTAATAAACATCTGAGTCCCAACAAGAAATACCCTCTGGAGCATTTAATCCCGATTCTGGACAAAAAAAAAATGAAAATAAAAGCGACAATGGGCCAGAAAGTTCCCCTGTTCCTTTTGCCGTGTGACTCCCCCTGGAAGTGTTGGTGCTATCATCACTGAGCATTTATTCCATCCATCTCTGCTGGCAGACAGGATCCATCTCAAAGAGAAACTTGAGCTGTTTAATTTTGTCTGGAAGGATCCTGGTGTCGTTCTGTCAGCGCGACATATGCTGAGATTGTCTCTAAAAAAGAAAGGAACCGCTCAGGATTTTGTTCCTTCTCCGCGGCAGAACGCACACCAGCAATTTCCTTACAACGGAGCTGCTCCCAGGGTTTCTGCTCGGGAAACAGAGAGTATTAATTATCTCCGTGTTCTCAGGAGGGGCGGGGACCTTGGGGATGCACCCTCTGCAGAAATTCGCGTGGCTTCGGATGCCCTCAGCAGGAATCTCACATGGAAAAAGGATGAAAAGCTTGGAGTGCAGGCTGAGCTTTCACCGTGCTGCTCGCTGGAGTAGAGGCCGCAGTTGTAACCCAAGGCAGGAGTAAGGCTGTAGTAGCTGGGGATGCAGGAGGATTTTTTGCCTGGGGATGGCAGGAGAGGTGGGGGCTGAGCAAGGAGCGCACCAGACGTTCCTCAGCAGAGTCAGACTCCTGAGGGCCTCCAACCTATTTAAAAAGGATCATCATTCATCAGCACCATCATCATTATCTGCTGGATCGGGAGGAGGAGGAGGAGGAGGGGAGTGATAATCAGCAGGAGATGATCAACGCCTTATCACCCAGATCCTTCATTTTGGTGCTTAAACCGCAGGATTCTTTTCGGGGGAGATAATTCATATTTTATCATTAAAAGTGCTGATCGTAACCTCGTTAATAGACGGGCATTACTAGCACACACACACACCAAAAAAAGCTAACGTGATGAAATGTGAGGCTTCTATTGAATTACTCGAGCTAGTTTACCTCACCTCGACATCCCTCCCTCCCTCCCGGGCCATCACGGGCGCTGCTTGTACGCGGCACGCAAAATCCATAAACTCTTTCCAGGAATACAAAAGCACCCTCTATGATGTTGATAAGAAACAGGACAGTCACTCTCCCCTGACATATTTGTTCTTTAAAAACAAATCAATGGCGCGGGGATTTGGCACCTGAATGCAGAACAACGGCTTGATGAGGCAAAGATTGTCTTCATTAAGGACATTAATATTCATAGAGAGTAGAAAATCTGACACAAGAGAGGACTCACTAACCTTTTCTCATATTAGATTTTTACTTCTTAACACAATTACAGTCCGGCAATGACTTAATTAATGCTGCTTTTTGTCAGACTGCTTTAAAGAGCTGTCAATTTGGTCCTGCAGAGGCTGTCAGCCAAAGAGAAAGACAGTCATCTCGGCTAAAAAGACACAGGAAGAAATTCAAACACTTAATAACATTCAAAGTGCTATGCAAAGTCACATATCAACCTGTATTAAGGGGAGGTTTTGTCTCTCCTCTCCTCGTGGTTATGCTAATGTTTTCCAGGTAGAACGGGGGCTGTGCCACCTCTGGTGCTGAGGCTCAGGGCAGAGAGGGAAGAAGGGTCAAGGGTTAAATTCAACCCAAGGGTTCAATTCAGATCTCCAGGGTATCTCCTGTCCTCTGCAGAGCCATGGGAACCACCCGGAATCCTGGGGAATCCAGGAGCGGCTCCTGCTGCGGGGAGGTTGGAGCTCTTCCACCTTCTGCATCTCGGAAATGTTGGGAGAATCCCCCCGCAAGGCTGGAGGGCTCGGTGGGGTTTGTAAGGATTTCAAAGTTGGGTCAAGGCACCTTCCCAGCCCCGGTGAGCAGGAACTCAGCGAGGGGCAGGGATTCACCTGCTGGGCCTCACCCGAAATGGCTCCGCAGGGAAATATTTCATCATTTATTGACCGCTGTGAAAATGAACGTGTGGTGCTGGAATGTGAGCTCTGCTTAGGTTTTAATTATTTGTTAATTTAATCACTATAGAAATATTTAAATACATAAAATATTTAATAAATACATAAAATATTTATTTAAATACATAAAATATAT
>VWYN01027301.1:51899-69137 GCA_013400075.1 Hippolais icterina | reverse complement strand
ACAAAAAAAAGAGGGGAAAAAAAAAAAAAAAAAGACAAGCTTTTTACAAGTCTTCTAGTACAAAGAGTTAAAAGTCAAATTCTGAACATATTTTATTACCAGAAGAGTACTTTATCTTAATCTGGCATTTTTGCAGCTTAAAATTTCATATTGTTCTAGCTAAAGTCACTAAACAGACAAATGTTAGTAAATATTCCAAATAATCTGGGTGTAGTGCAGGGAAACAAAGTACTGAACTAGGCCGTAAAATTGGTACATGTATATTTAAACGTCTAACTGAAAGAATTTGTGCAGAAGGAAGTCACAGACAAAAAAGATAAAAACTAAAGAAATTTATGAATTTTAAGATAATTTACNTTTAAACACATACATAAGTGCATCATTGCCCAAACTAGATCTACATTTGAATAAATGACAATAATGACAAAATCCCTGAAGAGTAAGCTCGTTCAAATTTTTACCTATAAAAACATTACAGCAAGATTTAATTAAAGCAACCCATTGCCCTAGATGCATCTGAAAAGCATAATCAATTCAAAAGCAATTGGGAAAGTCTAACATTTAGATTTAGGGTTTGTGGGTTATTGGTTGGTTGAGTTGGGTTTCATATGAAGTTTTAAAATAACTAAAATAAACAGAGATAAAAAACAATTTAGAAGTGTTTCTAATTAACGGTCACATGTTAATAGTAAGTTGAGTAAATATTAAGTCATATGTAACCCTTCATGTCTGTTGCCATGTAATACAGCTGTCCTTGACTTGTGTTTCCTAAAGGTATAGTTCCATCTCTAAACTTNATGAATTTTAAGATAATTTACTTTTATACAGAAAATTAGTTTAAAGAATTTGAATAATGAATGCACAGTTTACAGGTGTCTTAGAATGGTTACAAGTGATGAAAATGTACTGAAGACTTAAATATCACAATACTACTGGAGGCTGGGGAACATTTTAAAAAAATAGAACAGTGCCCAAATTCATATTTCATTTATATCTGACTTCACAAAAAGTTTGTCTTAACATAACCTTCCTCATGCAACTTTCTGTCTCTGCATTTCTTTCTCATCTGGCAATTCAGAATTGCTTCCAACAGGGCACAGGCAGGCGTGTTTCAGGATTTCCCCCCACCCAATTCCTCCAACACGTACATTCTCAAAAAAAAGAAGGGCATGAAGATGAGATCAACTATTTGAGCAAGTCTGACAACGAGGATAATACACATAAAGTACATACAGGGAAATATCTTTTCCTCACTATGTGCAGAAAATTAGACAGTACTAATAGGAGACAACTGCTAAAAAGAAAATTGCCTATGTATTGTATGCATTCAAATAATTTGGGAAATAAAACATGAAGTAAAATTTTTGTACTAAGTTGGAATATAAAAATCTATAAGTTATATAAAATCTAGTTTTCAGGTAGTCATGTGAAGTCAACATGAAAACTATTGGATCTGACTAACCTTGGAAAGTGGTTTCTCTTTCACATCTGGCAGCAAGGTTCTGGACTGCACAGCACAGCACCATGTACTTGTCCTCACAAGGAAACAGACATTGTCTGTAGACATTTAACTGAGCTTTAATTAATATGTAATAAGGTTTTACGGTTAGTTATATTAATATATGAGTAGGCACTTAGTACTGTATGACTTGAAGGAAGTTCAAGTATGACTGTATGACTTGGGGAAGTTTTTACCTGTGAATAAAGTAGGCTATGATATGAGATACTGAATTTTCGGCCCCAGCTGTAATCATTCCCAGTCTTCTGTTGATGCTTAACGACAAAAATGTTCAAAATAACATAATTCATAGATTGTAGCAAAATTAATAACATAGTCCTTATAACAAGATAAGTATTTAAATATGAGATTAACCCTAGTAACTGAAGATGATAGAAGTGCAAAAAAAAGAATCCACAAGGGAAGTAACTGAAGAGGTTACAGATTATGGTAACTGAGGAAACACAAAATACCGTATTAAAAAATTGATTAATTCTGCAATATCAGTGGAAAGCAGCAAGAGAATGACACTGAGCTGAGTTTCCAGAATGCTGGGAAAGTAAGCTTACAGGTAAACAATTTCACAGAATCATAGTATAGTCAGAGACCATCTAGTCTGGAGATCATCTAGTCCAACATAACTGCCAAGGCAGGGTCACCTAGAACAGGTGACACAGGAACATGCGCAGATGGGTTTTGAATGTCTCCAGAGAGGAAGACTCCATGACCTCCCCAGGCAGCTGCTGCTCCAGTGCTCTGACATTCTCAGTGCAAAGAAGTTGAGGTGGAACTTATTGTGGCTTGGTTTATGGCCATTGCTCTTCATCCTGTCACTGAACACCACTGAAAAGAGTTTGGCACACCCTCTTGGCACCCACCTTTGAGATATTTGTATTCACTAATGAGATCTCCACTCAGTCTTCTCTCCTCTCCTGTGGACTAAACAACTCAAAAGCCAACTCACACCTCCACCAAACCTGTCCCACAGGCAAACAAACAACAACCAAAACAAAACAAACCCCTACCACTTTTCATGTCCACACTGTTTGATGTTCCAAACTCATCATAATTTATCTTCTGGTAAAACATCAATTTCAAGTAGTAAGACTGCCAACTGCACTCAGAGGTTGATAACCTAGAAACTAGGGTTGCCATGCTTTAAAATATTTCAGTTATGTATGTTCATGCATTTTACATACTGAGGGACATCTTACCTTTGTAAAAGTAATACTGGGTGAGTACTCACAGTTACATTCAGGGTCTACTTATGCTACTGTACATCTTTCAAATGAAACCCAAATCATATTTCATACATGCTGAAAAATAGTGAGATTTTGAAGAAAAAGCAATAAAATCAGATTAAATCACAAACCAAAAACCAACAGTAAAGGGTAAAGCCCCAGTGTAGGGTATACAAGAGACCTGAGATACTGTCAAGCCATAGTTCACCCTGTGAGCAAATCTGTGACAAATATTTTTCCCTTCTCATAGGTGTCTGGCAATATGCAGCAACAGGTCTATTTCCTGTGCTACACAGCTCACGAAGCTCCTTCATGGAGGGTTCTTATCTTCCTTCACAATCTGCTCCAGCTCCCAAATTTCCTCTTTTGTCCTCTGAATTCGCTCATCAGTTTCCTCTGAGGCACTACAGCCTTGTTGCCTGGCTTAAATTATCAAGTAATCTGCTATCAGTAAAACAAAGGGAAGAGAGGGGATGTACTGGAGGAAGAAGAGGCATGATATGTATCTTTATGTACAAAGGAGACATCTGGAGATAAGGAAATCTAGCCCCTTTGCAAGGCAACACCATTGTTGAAGGGATTTAGCCTGTGAGTGGTAAGAGTCAGAGGACGGAAATCGATACTGTTTATCAACATGGGAATTGACTCTTGATATTTATAATCATATTCAGTAGGTGATTTAAAATGACTTTTTTAAACACCATATTTCTTAATCTACACCACATTATTCCCAGTAAGTGCAATGCAGAAATGCACAATTTTTTAGTATGTGATATGAGAATAAATTGATCATTTTCTCTCTTATAAGGAAAGAACTATGGCAGAGAAATTAACATTAGGTTTCCCATTACAAACACTAGGGTCACTCTGGTGGTTTCAGTGGCTGGGGTTAAACCACAGCAGTCAATCCCTTGCTATCCCTTGCTCCATCTAAGCATTCCTAAGTACTGTACATTTCCTGTATCCAGGTAAAAAAATACTTGGATATAACACTGGAAATTGCATGACATGCACAGGCTGAGGTGATCAAATTAAAATTGTTATAGTCAATCTTCACAATGACACATTTTTAAACATGAGTATACTTCACTGTATTGCAAACAGTATCAGGAAATTTGGCCCTGCCTTTAAAACCATAGATTTTTTTCTTGTTGCAACAATAACAACAAAACCATCCATCAAGCAATTAAAAACTTGAAATAGTTTTCTGATAATTTTCTGATGCAGTATGTGTTGGAGTCGATCATCTTCACTTACATTTAATGACTTAGAAAAACGAGGATGCTGTTCTTTTAGTAAGTTCTACTAAATCTTTACTAACTGGAGCAGTTGTTATCTGCTTTGTATTTCCTTTATTACTGGTAGGTAAAGACAAACGTGCACAAATATATATGTATATGCCAATTAAAACCATGGAGCATTCCACTCAGTGAAGACAAATCTTGTTGCATTTGTTATTTTCCTGCTCATTCTGCATTCTCTTCATAAGAATAAAAAATTCTATTAAATGTAGGTCTAAAGTAAAAAGGAGTCATCATTTTCTGTTACAAAACTGCACTCTTACCAGATGCAAGCCTATTTGTACAGTATCTGTGTACTACAGGTTAATATGATCTGAAGTTAATATGATCCTTTCAGATGGCACTGGAATGTCATTATATCATAATTAGTGATCAATGCCTTCTCTTCTTGCTTTATATTTCAAAGAAAAATAAATAGATAAGGAAACAGTTTCCACTAACGAAGATTCCACTTGACTCCTATTGATTAATGTTGAAGCCAGCAGAACAAATCTGCAGTTTTACCTAGCGAAAATGTTCCTTTCTCTGTTTTCTCAACACAGGACAAGGCATTAATTTAAAGATTACAGGAGTTACAATAATATTGAAAGACGAATGGAATAAGTTAAGGCTAAATTTTGAAATAGCATTAACAACTTTCCTAATGTTTTGCTGTAAATTCTTATGCTATTGTAGCAGCATCATGAGATCACTTTCTCCTAAAGTGATAATACTGGCAGGTTGCAAATAACTAATTTGAAATGGAGGGAAGTGGAAAATTTAAAATTATCTTCTAGTAATTGGGAGGACATTAGAATTAAGATTGCTTTCACATTTGCTAAGGATACATTTGCAACTACAAATATCACTAGATTGTGGCAGTGGATATGCAACTGATAGTTAAGGTAGATTTTCTGGGGAGTTTGTTTATTTTAAGGCTGTTAGAATTCATGCAAAACAGCAGGCTTTCTCAGGCATACATTTCAATAAATCTTAAAATATACTAAAGGGGTTTTTTAACAATAAAAAATATGCTAGAGGGAAGACTTACTTGAAAGAATATAGTATTGCAAAGAAACAAATACTTTTAAAAATTAATCATCAGCTTAACATCACAATTTAAGAACTAGTATTAAGGCTTCCTTATTGTCACATCTACATGATCACTCCATGGATGACAAGCTTAACTCTACGTTGATAAAACTCTAAATTTAGAGTAGGAAAACCAGGAAGTGTTATTCAACCTCATAGACCCCTATTTTGCAGAGGTCTCCATATTTACTTTATCCAATCTGAAATTCAAATAGAATTAGTCAGAATAAAACTAGCAAATGATTGAGCAATTAAATTACGTCTCCTTGTGAAGACAGAAAAATAGTTATTCTATATCGCAAGAACTTACGTTGTTTTAGTACAGCATGTTTGAAATAAAGTTCTTTCATTATTCCTGAAGACCAACTGATAAAAGAATGATAAAAGCAAATTTTATTTTACCATAGAATCTCCCTGAAAGAGGAAATGAAGATAAGCTGTTTCACATGAGGTTTCCACAATTATATATTTTAACAGATGATACAAGGAATTTTAGCAGGTACCATTGACAAAAATCTGTTGAATGGTCTCCTGCTGAATTCATGAAAGGTGACTAAGTATCATAGATTTGTTGTCTGTAGTGTTTTCACAAACAAAAGGTATTTTTATCTGCACCTCTATCTCCACTTTTCTATCCAGTTTTCACATAGTACTGGTAGAATTCGGACAGATTCGTAGTGTATGTAAATATAGAGCCATCCAGCCAACTGATTTCTCATCTTCACCATATTTAGTGGTAAGCAATCCCAGGTTTTTAGATAATAGCACTGAAAATTATCAATATATTTATATTTATTCTTCATGCTGAAGCAAGCTCTCTAATTGAACTTAAGATGTTAGGTGGTTACACATGGAAATACCTACAAGGCTGATTCCAGAAGCATGACCCGTGGTGCAAGTAATGTTCCTTGAACATCAGATGCAACAGAGGTACCTGCTAGATGAGGATTTGGAAAAGCCTGGAATCCAGTCAATGGCACGTTGAGCCCAAAACCAAAAAAACAGGATTTGCCAAACCCTCTGTCTATCATACAAACAACCTAAGCACAGACTGGGTGGTAAATTTCAGTGTCCCTTTAAAGGTAAGCCAGAAAAACTCTTCAAAATATAAGATTCGTATTTTCTCTTTATTTATTTAAAATTGATTTCTGCACCTCAAACAGCTTTAAGTGGCATGCATATTATGACCCCAGGTTAGCAAAGATGCAGCAGGAATACTAACAAGTTTAAAAGATTTTGAAAATGTCTGGTAGCAATTTGAAGTGCATTACATCATTTCAATGAACTTTATTTGATTCCTCTACTCAGCTCTGTTGTTTTTATTTTACCCAACTATCACTGTGAAAATTTCTACAGCTTTTTAATTTGGCACAATTACACTCTGCATGACAGAGGCCTCTACAGTAATGCTAAAAGCATACAAATGGATGACTGAGAACAAATCAGGCTGTACTATCCATGCAAATACAGAACTACTGTACCAAATTGCATTTAACAATTCTACTTTCTAGAATATTTTACATTTACATTACTTGTAGATGAAAAATCCCGACAACGGAATTCTACAGTAAGTAATACAATCTCCTCCTAGCTGTTCTCTTTACAGATGTAGTAGAGAAGAAGGGCTAGTTGAGATTTGTTACAGTGCACTGAAGTATGCTGAAGGACTTTCTTCTGTTCGGTGTGTTTGCATAGATTTATCTGGAATATAAAAGGCATAGATCTTCACATAGATCTTTTCATAAAAATCTTTAAGAAATGTCTCTGAAACCAAGCTACCAAAAGTACATTAAATATACTACCCGACATTGTGGAAATTAACAGGTACACTTCTACTATTCAAAATACTTCATGTTAGAGTACAGTCAAGGACAACTGCCAATTTTAGAAATCAGTAAGGTTAAACAGAGGATCAACACAATCCCTTTCTAAAATTAAGATTTTCTTCTGCCTTGTATTGGCAAGTTTAAGAACCTGCTGACATCAAATTTTAACACTTCTGAAAACAGTGGCAAATGAAGATAGATCTGGTATTTCTCATAAATGAAAACCAAATGAACTCTCCCAACTACAATCATCACTCTCTACACAGACATGAAGAAAACAACAGTATTTTTAAATAAACATTTCAGATTTCCTTACCAGCCCTAACACTGTAAAACAAAGCAGTGCCATACTTGTTCCACGACGTACTCCTAATGTTGAAAACTCTAGGCATCAAAATTTTTATTATCAGCCAGTATATTGAATAAACCATCTCTGCAATAGCTTTAAAGAAAATCAATTAAAAAACCATACAAAACAAGACAAAATAATGGCCATCCAACAGATGTGGTTTTATTTGACATATGTAACACAAAATAATAGGAAGAATCATGTTTCTCTACTTTCCTTCTATAAGGTGTCTTAAGATCAAATATTGACAGACTTGCACAGAAAAGCACAGTAGCAAAGTTTTTGCAGCAAGAGTGGGAATGGTCAGTATTCCATGTATTTCTCTGCCATGAAGTCTGAAAGGCTACACATAAATTCTTAAAGTAATGATACAATACAACCTTGCACCTAATTTTAAGAAAGGATTTTTTAATTATTTTTTTTTACCACACTGCAGATTCTGAAAGCTGGCAAGATATTTGATGTCTAGGCTGACTTGAATGAAGTGATCTTTTCAAAGTTAACACAAAGCAGCACAAATGCACTTAAATTTAAGGGCTTATGGGGTGAGCTTTGAGAGCTAATAATAAAAGTATATGTTCAATTTTAAGCAGCGCTGGGTAGGAAACATTATTCCTTTCTGATTTGCAAAAGTGACAATTTCCCCTTAAATACCTATTTAGTCAAAATGCCATCTGTTTTAAAGCTTTAACAGTGACCAAAGTACTTACTTACAAGTTAGCTGGCTAATTCAGTGTCTGTGTCCTCTCATTGAACTAACATTGTCAGTAGACAGGATAAACTGGCATTTATTGATGGAAGGAGCCGGAAACAGAAATACTCTGTGGTACAGAATAGCCTAACGTCCCAAAATCCAGACCTTGTGAGTATGGAGGTGAACTGGAACACCACCAACCTAAAAGTGGGGAAAACACATCCCTGTACTGAATGACACCACTTTGTAAAAAACATACAATAGGCCCTCACTTGTTTTCCAAAACCAAGGCACAGTTTATTTTTTGTAGCAGTTATCACTATTCATTGCTCTCACTACTAGCAAACAAGAATTGAAATAAGAATTTTTATTAACAGGATTTGCACTTTTCATTTTTAAAAGCTACCAGAAAAAATGATGTTCTTTAGAGAGTATATTCTTCTAAAATGGGAATATATTAAGGATAATTTATACTGTATTAAGTGCTATGGGTTTATACTATTTAGCAGTAATCCTCAAAAAACTTCTGTTCAGCAATATATGACGTATTCTCTGTCTGATGGCAACTTACTTTTTTCACTGTCCTAAGAACAAGAAGCTCTCAGTGACTTCCCACAAGAAACAGCCATCATTCAAAGCTGCAAAGAGAACAGACATGAAGGGCTACATTTGCTGCCTAAAATGTGACAGCTGCTGGAGTGCTTTGCCTATACAGAGAAATCTGTATATACCATAGAAAAGACAATTATCCAAACTCTATTTCTGTAGAAATAGCTAATCCATAAGAATTGAAATGATATATAAATTGCAAAAATGGCCCTTAAGCTTTGCTGCGACTTCCACAGTCTCCAAAAAAAGACCGTCTTAAAAGTTTCTCATGTAACACTCCAGACACAATGTTTCTCACAGTTTCTACCCACCAAAGACTCTTTCCAGGGCTGTATGACAGTAGCTGCATCATGACAATTGAAACTTTTATGGCTCTGAATTTTCTGCTCTAATCTGCTGTAGGCTTTGCAAGAATCTTATCCTTACTCTTCCCAGATGTGCCTTTCTGCCACTGTTGTGCCTTCAGAAATTTTAAGCCATACCTTGTCTCTCCTTAGCCTATGTGATTTTTGATTTAAGATACAGTTATTCATAGTGACACTCATGTATTCAAGGAATAACAGCAACACAAGAATTCTGCAGGTCCTCACTGCCAAGAGCTGCTGCTATAACATTACGATTTGATTGCCTTTAAGGTTAGTAAACAGGAAGATGGAGAAGAAACCAAAAAGAAGTTCCCCACTAATACAAAACATCTTCAATTAGCAGACAAAAATGTAACAGAAGACACCTTTTAAACCTCCTTCCCTAGGTTCATGTTTTTTTTCTTTAACATTGAACTTATATCATCAAGTTACGATTTTGCCAAATAGTTGTGAAATAGGGGTGATATAATATTACCATAACAATTTTGGCAAAGAATTTTAAGTTACTCAGTAGCCAAACTTTACAACATTCATTCCCAGAAATTAAAATTTAGTCAGTCCTTCCACAGAACAACAATACAATGGAAGTTATAAAAATATCAATAATATTAGCATCCCTTATTAAGCAGCAGTGTAAATGAGATATTTCTTACTCATTTCTTTATAAACAATCATATCTTATGCAAGTGAACGCTGCAACAAAAAAGGGCAGCAAGAAAGAATTCTTATGTGATGGCTAAACACAAAGATACCTAAATTTGATATCTGAAGCAATATTGTCCCATGTGTGGTTATGTGGCATGGCTGAGATATAGAGTTTAGGCAATGTACATCATGTTACAAGCCAAAACACAAAGTGGTTGAGGAAATAATGACTGGAATGAATGGCTCTGCAACTGACAAATATAAATAACATTCCTTACATATACTAGCACAGAAAACAGGTGGAAGACTTATCCCACTGTGGAATTAAATAAAATACATTTCCACTAACTTTCACTACATGCATACCAATCTGAGAGAAAAAAAAAAAAATGCACGTAAGATTTTTTTCTTCCTCAATTCTTCCTAAGAGTTGACCCAGCAATTTTCAATTTGAATTCTAAGAATCATTAAAAAAAGAAAAGTAAACAAACTTAAACAATTGCAGCTCTGATATTGTTACTGACAGAAGAAATACGTAACAAAGCTGCCGTGTGTCTGACCTTCATCTTTTTCACTCCCCTTATTTTCTCTACTGTGAAAACTTTCTCTACTTTTTTTTTTTTTACTGTGAAACCAGCTCAAAACTACCCAAAATGCTTGAAGAACAAGAAGAGCAACCTTTACAACAGCTTATCATTAACAGTAATATTCCTATAAAGATAGAGGGAAAACATGACAGGTTTTAGCCAATAAACAGTGCTACTTTTTAATACTTTCTAATAAAAAAGAAGAAAAAATTAAACCCATTTAACCCAGATTTTTTTT
The DNA here is from genome assembly GCA_013400075.1 of Hippolais icterina. Classification (NCBI taxonomy): domain Eukaryota; kingdom Metazoa; phylum Chordata; class Aves; order Passeriformes; family Sylviidae; genus Hippolais; species Hippolais icterina. The sequence goes on along the minus strand of VWYN01027301.1, from coordinate 58,713 downwards.
TTATTTTATCTGAAGTTGACTATTACTTCAGTCTTTGAGAAAGAAGTTCTACATAAAAAATATTTTCCAGATTTCCGTATCTGGTCTCATGGGAAAGGCATTTGATTCAGCAACTCTTCTCAACAGAGTATAAAAATATAACCTTAATTTAATGCTACAAGATTACCATGACCACAGTGATGAACTATGTATCCAAAATAGAAATTAATTATGCTAGGAAGTTCTAAAAATATTCTACAATTAATCATCCTCTTCATTCACTTAGAGAGGTCAATCTACTCAGCTTTTGCTCTTGATGTTCCAAATGTGCAGTTTACACATCAAGAGGATAAACCAGCTGTTAAGATTTATGTCAGACTTTTTGTCAGTTGTGTTATTTAACAACTTTACAAGAACAAGGATATCATACTCGTGAATATAGTAAAAACTAAGCAGTTTATGAAGACATTGGTTGCAATTTATTTTCATAATTTCTTTAAATGCTTTACTATTTTTAAATTTAAAAGGATGACTTGTTATATAATTTCTGTACTGAATCCTTCACAGTACCACTGTTAAATATACACAGCCTTCTTCTAATTGCATTTCTTAGGATTATATCATCTTCTTTATCTTACAATCCATGGCAACTATGAAAACATTAACGCAAATAACTCAGTTTGTAAAGTCATTTCCTAAAAGTGAACCATCTCATCAGAGCACGGTCTGTTGGAGTAAGTGCAGTCTCTGTGCCGAAGCAGCCATGCATTTTTAATGAATTAGGCTATTGATAAGATTGAAAATGCAGAAATAAAATGTCCTTGAGAAGGATCTGGTCAATCTTTACAAAAGTACAGGGGAAGGTAACAGAAAATACTATCTTTTGAGATCTACCTTTTTCATAACTGCAGTTTTACAAACCACATTCAAAATTTGCTCCAGGGTTGTTGCTTTTTGGAGATAAAAGCAATATATCTTATACTCAACAAAGCCGAAATGGAATAACATAAATAAAACACAAACATATTTTTGTATTTCTTATAAATGCCACCCTGTTAAGGCAAATAGTTAATAAAAATGGGATATTGCTGAGACTAATCAAATCAGCCTCAACGAAGAACTAATTCTCAGTTTATGACAGTGTATTGAAGCCTGCCTATACAAGTCAACTGAACAAAACTAGTATTTAAAAAGCACTGCTCTAATTTAATTTTTGTGTAAAGTATAAACAGGCACACACATACACACACACATATATATATATATAAATATGCTCCTTCTAAACGAAATACTTTGGAACTAGCTTAAAATAGACACACACAAACAGCAGGAGTTAATTTAGAGATTTTCCACCCTACAGATAAGCTCTTAAGGAGTATTTTACATTCATATACCTGAATCCAGACATTCATGATCAAAATTACCATTCAAAATTGTTGTCAAATACAGAGACTTTGTAATTACAAACACTATTTTTATCATAAGTAAGGCATTGAATTTACATCCAAGTGGTAAACAGCTAAGAGTTGTTAATCATTAAATTACATAGAGATTTTAAATCAGTTATTTGAGAACTTAACAAGAAGATGCTTAAGTGTCTTCATAATGTTAACAAATAAATATTAATCTATATCTCTAGCAAAAATAATGATGTGTGTGTACATACTACTCACAGGAAACTTGCTTCATTGAATGTAAGGACTTATTTATGAAATGTTCTCCTGTTATTTTTAACTTTCCATGATTATTTTCCAGTCTGCTTTACAGCTCCTAGCTGAAGAAGAACACTACAATTGCTCCTTCATTGCAGATATTTATCTAGATAGATCCAGAAGCCCAACTTTTCTAGAGACCTGTTTCTAAATGAGACACATAAGTCTTGTTCCCTGTAAGGTCTCTCTGCACCTATATCCGTTGTTGCAGCCACGGAGCCTGTGAGGCCTCCCTGGCGGTCAGTGGTCTGAGATAAGGAAATGCTATGTCATGATGAGTGGCCAAAAAGAAACCCCTTGGAGCCCCTGGACCCCTCTTATCTCTCTGTAAGACTATAGGCCAAATTGTACCCCAACTCCCCCATTGGTCCACTTTTCAAAACCCCTCCACCCTATATAAACCCCGAATTTTGCCCTGTTAAATGGGAAGAGCTGTCCCTGCCACCCTTCGAAGAGAATGCTGAAATAAAGGACATCTCTGAGGAACTGCATACGGCTCTTCTCCTCTCTCTCCCTGTGTCTGCCATGGCACTTAGCAAGCAAAGCTGAATTCACTGCTAAAGAGCTGAAATTCACTGCCATTAAGAGCTGAATTCACTGATAGCTGCTTGCTAAGCTTGCCTGAGGCTGGATACCTCGCCGGAGCATTGGATTGAGTGGTTCCTCACAGTACCAGTCTATCCGGGACTCATACGGGCCAGGATCGGACCCTCCTGGAGGTCCAAAGCCTCGATAACAATCCACAAGTGTTTACAGGTTAATGAGCTGCTCTAATCTGAGAAATTAGCAGCTACAATATTTCTAGTTTCTAGGAAGCACAAACTTTAAATGTTTATACGCTAACTAGCAAAAGGAAAATTACTATTTGTTAAGCAGCTTCACCCATCACAGTTAACAGAGATCTTATATTCCCTCTATTCTAATATTTTGTGGGCATACCCATGGGTAGGGAAACCCCCAAATAAAAGTTTAATCAAACCTACATCCACAGACAGTAATAGCTGAAAAAGTCCCAGGTACTGGTCAGTAAAATAGTCACTACTTACTTGATGCAATACAGATACAGTTAAACCTCTAAACAATTTTTACTGGAACATTCTTTTGATATTAGGGTATTTTACCTGTATTTGCAGAACCAAATCAAATTTCAAAGGCTTGACAGCCACCATGAAATGAATTCTAATCCTCCTGATATGTCATCAGATACTTTCACCTCTCCTGAGAATATGCAGGCTATTCCAAACATAAAAATAAATGTAATTCAGAAATTAGAGCCATGCAATCTCATAAAGTGCACTCATAAAAAGTGATTCAGACAAAATAATGAACAAAAATCAACATTTCAGTTTATCTCCGTCACAAAGTATGTAGGGGATTAACACTGAATAGATCCTTGAGCAAGATTTGAGTAGATTTTAAGACTGGTTTCTTCAGACTCGAAACACAGACACACTCTATCATTTCACAGTTCTCCATGCAGAAAATACACCGGAATTTTTTATCACTTCTCTCTGAAATTCCTTAGGAATTCCTCTGTGAGGAACACAGACACTCCAAATTTCAGCATTTCAAGGGTGACCTGCAGAATCAGCAACACACCCATGGCAGCTATTTTAACATTATGCCTAGGATAGCAGACAGGTTTTTTCAGTCATCTCTGGGGCAATGCACACAGCCCAAAACAACAAAGCATCAAAGGGGCTTATGCAGCATGATTGCTGAAAGGGATCCTAGTTAATAAAAAAATGTGGGATTCAGCTAACAGAAGAGATGCTACCACTTACCTGAAGTAGGTGGTTTTGGGCTTACTGTGATGCCATTACTTGAAGCTAGAGGCAGAGTATTCTGCTGCCAGGGCTAGAAGCTTCAGTTCTTGTAGCAGAGTTTCTGTAACTCTCTTGTAAATGCTGATGGGTCAGCAGCACCAACACAGACCTTCATCTCATGGGCATTAACCACAATGAAGGGCACAGACAGGCACTAATTTTTCTGAAAAAACAGCAGAGATCAATCACAGTTCTTCAGAAGGCCAGAAAAGCAGCAACTACTTTAGTATTTTACAGCAAAATTCCACTTCTATCACAAGCTAACACATAAACAGTGCTGATTTGACACACACACAGCCCTGTGCACTGGCCTTCAAAGAAAAGATCTGGCAGGTTTTTCTCTGAGACGTACAGTCAACTTCACCCTAGATTTTATGCAAACTGCTTTTCCTTATACAATACTCATATTTAATTAAATAGGAAACTGCAGGATTTCCACACAGTTCTATAAATGCCAATCAAATTTAATGGAGGTTTCTATACTTTGAATTTCTACAAAATGGCTCAACAGAAACTATGAAAAAGAAAGCTGCTATTGTCTTCCTTGAACCTTTGAGCTTCATGGAAATTTCTCACTATCCAGTTCACCAGACTTACAATGCCAGTCTCACAGTCACCTCTGTGTGGGGGTTGTGTAACAGGGATGCCTGCAAGAATCCTACACCTACCCCTACAGACAACAACCTAACAGCTGACAGGCTCTTGCAGACCTAATAAGTTGCTCCTTATGCTCTTTCCATACCAGCAAATGCTTGTCATTTCAGTGCTAAATATATCATATCTAAGCATCATACCTTTATGTAGAAACAATATTAAGAAGTAATAACTGCATATTTGATTTATTGAAGCAAGTATGCAACGAGGAATCAAAGAGCCAGTTTTGAGATGTATGATTTGTCTTGGACATGGTATAAAAATTGTTAATTTTAATTAATAATATGTATACATACACACACAGAGATACAGATACAGTATTTGCAATAGTTCTTTAGGGAAGCACACTTTACTACTTCTCTTACTGCTCTTCTCTTACCTATTAACCCTGAAGCTGAATATTGAAAATCTTACTTCCCAATAGGAACTTCAAAGTATTTTTAGTGAGATGATAAGTATATGGATGTATCCACAGTGTAACAATATCTTCTCATCCTCAAGTCCCATTCAGCCAATGCTCATGTGGCAAAAACTGGCTGCAGGAGGAAAATGTTGAAAAATCATATATCTTCTTGAAACAGTTGTCAAAGTCAGAAATTAAGGATCAAGTATGCCATTAAAGTCTGGCTGATATGTACCAGCAGTAAACATCATTTGAGATTATGTTCAGATTAAATTCCAACATTCAATTTCTGCATTTGTATCTGTGTATTTACAGTACATCTAATCCAGCTACACAGCAGACTTCATTAAAAGGCAGACTCATTCCTTTCTTGGAATGAAAGGAACTTATCCCTTTTAAACCTAGCAAAATCAGTACCCCAATCCCAAATCCAAGCCAAATCAACACATGCTGTAGCATAAAACAGCCTTTCTCTTTTAACTGTGAAGTTGTTTTTCCATTTTCTGTACTAAATTGCTGTGTAGTACAACAGTAACCAACTTAATTCTAGAAGCTGGCAAACTTCATACATTATATACACACACATATATACACACTACGTATATACAGTCCTTACAAGTTGTTTGCTGCATCAGCTTACTGCTAAAAATAAAACTAAAACTTCTACCACAAAGCAGAAAATAAAGATTTTAAAATGTTAATTAACAATAACATTCCTAAAAAGCAGGAAGAAACATATACTAACTTCTGGGGATTAAATTGAGAGAGATTAAATGATAGTTAAATCTTTACCTGCTGATAATATGAATGGCTGAGGTCAGTATAATGCACATGAACAGTCATACAAAAAAGTTAGGACTGAAAATCAAAGTCTGTTGAATGAACACAAACAATCCAACATGGCATAATCAACTTTCAGGTTTGACTTTATTATTCTGACTTTATTATTCTGACATCTAAAAGCAGGTCCTGCCCATGCCTGACAGACTTCTCTTCTTGAACCTTAAGATGCCCCTTGGCCTCTTAAACATCTGACTCTAATAATTCTCCTTATAACAAAACTCTTGACCATCTTACTTTAATCAATCCCACAGAAAGAATAGAATTGGAAGTTGTATTTCCTACCCTGGCTGTTGACAGTTAATACACAGGAGTTTTGTTCATTTTGCAGCTAACCAGAATTTCCAAAATAAGGTTATAAAATATCTGTTCCTTGGATTTTCTTACCCCTACTGAAGGACTGCACTTTTTAAAACGTATGCAGGCTAACAGATGCAGCTCTGCAGCCACTGGCAGGCAGCAGTTCTTCAAAGCAGCCCCATATCCTCCAAAACTAGATCTGTGACTGCATAATTTTGGTTACATCTAGAGATCTTCAAGTTTGGAACCCCAGAGAATAAGGCACTGTCCAAACACACTGGAAGTCATGATTTTTTTTTTTCACAGCTAATGTAAAATCTTTTTAAAAAACACATCCCTATTGGCAAGTATTCAGCAGGATTGCTCAAAAGCAAGAAAAAGAAGTGTATGTAAAAAACAAGACACTATTTAATCTTGCACCTTTTCACTATTATAAGCAGCCATCAGATAAAAATTAAGTACATCTTCCCAAGCTTGCTTCCAAATAATTTAGACTACTACAGAAGAAGATAATCTAGGAACTGAAAAAAACCCTAGCAACTGTTGTCAAAGAGCATTTAAAATACAAATACATATAAAGTTGGAAAAAAAATTTCAGTGTTTCTCAGCTTGAAAATAAAAGGAGGAATCTGTCAAAGCTGCACAAGCTAGCTGATTTCCAAATCAAACTTGTGAAGAGAGGCAGATTAAAATTTAATGTTATTGAGTGTGGAGACACTTTCACTGTATTGCTATACTTGATTTTCCTGTGACTCTTTTCATTATTATACCACCTTTCTTGCAGGATTGATTGTCACTGGCTGTAAGAAAACACAGAATCTGATTCATTTTAGCATTAAACCAGAAATAACTGCTAAGTGTCTCTTACATATACTATTTACAAAAAACCCTCCATTTGAATTTTATAACTGAGTTTTTTAAGTATTTATTCTGTAGAATAAATCATGATTAAATTCAGTTTTTCTAGAAGATCTCAACATAGGGACTGGAAATTACCATCTGTACTTAGAGAAATAAAACAAGTGTAGATTTTCTGTTATCTTGAGGTTATTGAAGGCAATCAAACTGAAACGAAAAATCCTAATAAGAAAGGTATTATT
>VWYN01027301.1:29426-41902 GCA_013400075.1 Hippolais icterina | reverse complement strand
AAAATTACTTAAATTAAAAGGTTTTCTATTTTTTTTTCCCTTGTAGAAATGTCATCCCATGGTGACAAAATCTAAGGCATAATACATACTTCTACAGATGGTATGAAGAACAGCACTACCAAGAAACTTGATACTGAAAATGAACTTCAATATAATTGTCATAATTATTTAATACACAAATGCATTTTTCTCCAAGGGAAGACAGAGCATCTTGTTTTCAAAACACAATGCTGTTTCTGAGAATAAAGCCATATTTCTGTTTGTGATATCATGGAGAAAGAGCTCTCTGTGTTAGTGATTACTGTACTCTGAGACCAAAGTGGTTCACGAATTCCTTTCTAATGCAGTGGCTGGAAGCATGGATCAAGCAAGTCACCACAATCTGATGTTAAAAACTCCCTACAGTTTTGGTTCAGAAAAATAGGGAAAAAAAAAAAAGCACACCATTGTTCGAATAATTTGAGCTGTTCTGTTTATTTCCTTATCTACTGCCAAATCCTTTTGACAATATACACGAAGGAATCCAAGTGTACCTGGTACAATCAAAACATTAAAATAATTAATAAAGAAAATGTTACTGAGTAACACATGATTTAGGAAGTAAATGTACTTGCTGAGATAATCTAAAGGTTTGGAAGATAAGGTTCATTTAAATTAATGTTTATTCACACTGACCTCTATATATTCACCCAATGCTGCATTTACTTTACAAAGTTCTGGTTTTGCTATTCATTTACATAAAACTTCACTATGTGATAAAGGAGTATTAAAATGCTATGTTGCCTTAAAATTGCCAAAGTTTCAAGTTTCACAGCAGATTTAGCTACCAATCTCACTCACAAAGTCATCCCCAGTAGCACTACAAAACACAACAGTATGAAATCCGCATATCTACCCACCCATACAATGATTTTGGATTGCTAGAACCAAGAATTCCTGGGGTTCATATGTGCCCTGTGAGATTCAAAACTTGCCTGAAATACTGTCTGAAGTGACAGTGCTTGGATAGAAATAACCACTCCTTTTCAAAACAGAGCTGCACAGGTGTGGTGAAATGGAGAAGCCATTTCTTTAAACATTACCTGCATCTAACTAAGTATTCGAAGAAAGCCTTCTGCATAAATACACTCTATTTTACCATGAAGCCGACAAAGGAAAACATGCAGCAGTTAGTGAAAATCAATTTGAAAGCATGTTGTTTTGCAGTATTCAAGTGCTTCTGCTCTTCAAAAGGAAAACTGGAACTCATCAGGATCTTCTTGGCAGGCAAGGGACTAAACTGCTGAATGAACAAAGTATGGCTCTGTAGAGCTGAATTACAACAAAGTGAGCCAATGCCTCATTACAAAATCAGAATACATGCAAGAGAGCCACTACTTCAAATTCTGACGTAAATCCAAGAACAGCCATGAAGATTTGCCCATCCAGTATGCATCAAAACTTTACGTTGCGCTATGCATGTAGTGGACAACAAGTTGCTTTTAAAGCAGTAATCCTGAAAAATGGGTTAATGTTAAATAAAAAAATAAATTGGTAATTTAATTTTTATTCAGTAGTAAGTTATGCTGTTGTAATATATCTCAGTAATGTTGAAACACTGTTAAAACTAGATTTACCAGCAAAATTAACTGCAACGTACCTGAAACTGTAACTACATTTAAAACACTCAAATCCTTGCCTTATATTTTATTTATGACATGAATCACTTACAAGATATCCAATAAACTGACACTCATTAGCTCCCTCATTTTAAAACTTGTGTTTCTTCTCTAGTCATTACATACTCTTCTTTTTCCTAAATTTAACTGGTTTTATTTTGTCACTGTTCAGCATCATTTATCAGAATAATTTTTCTGTCCTACTTAACTGAATTAATAGTTTTCTATCATCAAACATAAAGGTCCTTTCTCTCCTTTCCCCTTCATAACTCACTCACCTCTGACTGTGTACCCACTGCTTACCTTGGTCTAATTCTGATGTCTTTCCAAGCAGAAGGTAAGCCAACTGAACTCCACTATGCCATTTCATAATATTAATGTGTCAATGCTGTTATTTTGATGCTTCCAGTGGGCAGATGTAGCTTCTGACTCAGAGGAACATAAGCTGGACCAGGACAGGATGGGACTGCTGTCCTAGTGACATTGGCTGACCACTCAACTCAAACTATGCAAATGTGCAACTATAGTACGTAACGGCATAAAGACATTTTTAATGCAAATACCTGAAGGGATGGTGGTGAAGGTATATCTGGAACAGAGGGGTAATAAAAGATATGACCAGGTCTTTTCACTGCTGCCCAGTCACAGGCCCAGAGGCAGTGGGTCCAAACTGAAATACAGGAGATGTTGTATGAGCTTTGGAAAACTCTTTGCTGTGACTGAGCACCTTAGCAAGGTACCCAAGGAGTGGGTGGAGTTTTCAGCCTTGAAGATGTACAAAGTGATCTCAGTGTGGTCCCAGGAAAACACCTCCCCTATTTAAACAGTGTGGTTGGATCAGATACATCGTTTCTGGGATTCTGAGTTCAACTCATTCCTCTGTGCTGTCTGGGTGTGAAACAAAAGTTACTCACAGAGCACACTAATAATCTTAGAGGCAATTCTTCTTGACGTTCCTCTTGAGTATTTATTTATTCAGTCTTCACTGATTCGTTCCTTTTTACCAGACTGAGCTTCCCACATTCCAGTTTTTATTTCCCAGGAAAAAAAGCCTATCTGGTAGCTACAGCCAACCAGTTCTCCCATAGCCCACCACGACAGTGACTCTCATACTCTATCATTTCTCACTTTGCATTATTTTCAAAAAATACTGACAGAAGTTCTTTTGTTCAAACTTCATCTTCAGTCAGGAAGCAGCTACCATTGTTAGTGCCAGACAACAGAAGAGTAATTGATATTGTCTATCTTGACATTATAAAAGCTTTTGACACTGTCTTATAGAAGATCCAAAGAGAAAAGCTGATAAGGAATGGAGTGCATAAGCAGATAGTGAGGCGGATGGAGGAGAGGCTGAATCACCAGGTTTCTTGCAACAGGCTTTGTTACATGTCTTAAATACTTCTACATCACTTGCCATTAATATGGTGCTTGCTTAGATCCTATACATTGAAGCAATCCATCTAAGAGCTGAGATAAAAGAAGCAGCTCAAACACAATCCCTGACAGGAAAGCTGCTAACTATAGATTTTTTTTTTTAAATGGATTTTAAGGAAGCATACTCATTTAAATACTTACAGTATAATTCACTGTAAAACTATTTATTAAAAATGCTAGAAATTTACTGTTATTTCTTCAATATAAAATGTAAAGAGAAATGACATATTAATAGCAATGCACAGGAAACTAAAGTCAAGTGAAAAGTAAAATACCTAAGTGTAGCAGCTACTAAATATATCACTTATATTTGCTCTATTGATATGAAGAAAATATAAATCCAGCTACTTTATCAATAACATTATGTTTACCATCTTAAATATTATAGGCTGATATATCATCTTCCTCTGCTCTTTAGTAATTAAAAGACAACCTAATCCTGCGTAAAGGATCACACTAATCAACTTAATTTTGTCTGGTATGCTGACCACTTTAATTTCCAACATCTTATTAACTGGATAGAAAAATCTGACAAGAAAAGTGTACAAAAATACGTGCTGTGGATGTTGTCTGCATGCTCAGGCCACACAATACTTCAGAAATCCATCTGTGATTTGCACATTAGGATTGATGCTGTTTTGCTGTGGATAAAAGGCCAATACAGCCACCTGGCTGCTGTCGTGCCACTTGCACAGTGGTGTGTATTATCATAAAACACTGATAAGGAACCCTTAGCTCACACCTTCCTCCCTTGCAATATAAGTTTAGCAAACTCTTAATCCCTAAGTTTCAGCACGGAAATTTTCAATGTCTACCTCGGAATAAATGTTGTTTTTTGTAGAAGGAAGGACGCCAGACAAGGGGAAGGTCATGCCTACTAAACAAAACACTGTTTGATCATATCAAAATGCTTGAGAACTGCTTTAGCAAAGCTATAAGTAGAAAGAAGTTACTTGAAATCTGGCAAAAAATGAGTGAAAGGGATGTAGCTTTTTACTATCCTCTAGGAAAAATTACTCTGTGAAACAGACTTCTTAAAAGACAAAACCCTTTATACAACATTTTAAGGACTGCAGTAGCAAAGCCCAACATTCCATAAGATCATTCAGAAATAAGAGTATGCAGGCTCCTTAATTTGGGTCACAGGTACTCACAGAATACAATCTTTGGTATACATTTCTCCAAAAGGACTCACATTTTAAAGAATGCACAAAACATATTGCAGTTGTTGAAAAAAAAGATTAAAAAATACTCACTACCTTTTTTTTATCCATACATTTTAGTGTGTACCCCATAAGTTATGTTCTGAACTAACGATGAACGAACAATGATCAGTTTTTCCTATGTTCTTCTGCAATGATCATAGCTAAAAGAACATCTCGCATTAATACCTTTCTCTCTTTCACAACAGACCCATAAATTTTTCCACTTTAACAAGTGGAGGAATAAAAACAGATTAAGATCCTAAGGATGCACTAGCTCTGAATTGCTAGCTTGAGAAATGTAGACCTAATTTGCAGATGATTAAATATAGAAAACACTGCTAATGCTAAGGCAACATTAAATTCAGCAACCACAGCTAACACAACTAGTTTGGTTGATTTTGCATTTCAGTTATTTTTGTTTTAAATAGACTGCGTATTAGTTAGACATAATGTTAAAAGACAGGCTGGTCTTTTCACACCAAGNAGAAAATCCCATTTTTACCTAAAAAAAAAAAAAAAGGCATTTGTATTTGTATTTGTAATGGCAGAATCAGTTATATGAGAGTATGTATTTTTACAGAAGCCAATAACACACAAGATGCTGGGTTTAGACAACATCAAGGCACTAGAAATACTCCATTTTTTTTTGGTCCACAAATTAAATTTATGCACAAACCTATGTTAAAAAGTATTATCGAGAACTATTTCATTCAAATAATTTCATTAAGTTGTAGTTATGATTTTGTCCTTTATCTCAATCATGGAACAATCTTTTTTAAGTTTTACAAAGACCTAAATATTAAATTTAGAAACTACACCCTGAAACATGACCACGGAATAGAAATCCTAGCTTTTAGTTTTCACTTCTCTTCCTCGTACATGATGAGCTCATTAGAGGGCTTAAGGCTGGAGCAGTCGGGGCTGTAGTGACCACACCCTTGCTGAGTTCATGATCCTGAGGAACACAGGCCTAGCAAAGAGCAAAGCCAAGACCCTGAATTTTGGAAGAGTAGAATTCCAGCTGCGCAAAGAATTAGTGGGCGAGATCCCCTGGTAAATTATCCTTAGGGCAAAGCAGCTGATAAGAACTGGCAATTCTTTAAGGATACTTCTCTTAGAGCACAAAAACCCTCCATCCTGATGTTTAGGAAATCAAGCAAGGCAAACTGGAAACATGTAAGGTTTGAAGAGAAACTGAGGAATAAGAAAAAAATGCACAGCCAGTAGAAGCAGGTGCATGAGACCTGGAAAGGTAGAGGGATATGGTTCAGATGCGTCGGGATGGGATAACAAAAGCTAAGGCACAGATGTAATGGGACATGCCAAGAGATGTGAAGAATACCAAGTGGGGATTCTGTTAAGCATATCAGTCAGAAAAGAAAGGCCAAGGAGAGCATACAATCTCAGTAAATGTGAAGGCAGAACTGGTGACAATGGACATGGAGAAGGCTGGGGGTTGCCTCATTCTTCACTGGAGAGCATGTCAGGCTTCTCACTTCTCTCCAGTCCATGAACCTCTAAGTGGATGTTGGGGGAGTGAAATCTCTCTCACTGAAAACAAAGAACAGGTTTGGGACCACATGATGAAACTGAAGAGCCACAAGTCTGTGAGGTCTGATGAGATGCATCCCAGAGTCCTAGCTAAGGTTGTTGCCAAGCCTGCAACACCTCTCAATCATATCTGAAAAGTAATGGCAGTCAAAGTCCATTGTGGCAGGAAAAAGGGAAGCATCATTTCTACTTTTAAAAAACATAAAGGGAGACTCAGGGACTACAGACCAGTGAGCCTTATTTCTGAGCCTGGCAAGATCATGGGGTAGATTCTCACAGAAGCCTGTTAAAGTAGGAAGATAAGATCACTTCCGAGATAAGGAAGTGATGCAAGACAGCCAAAAGGGTTTTACTAAGTCGAAATTTTGCCTGACCAGCCTTTGACACAGTGGCCTTCAGTGGCTGAGGGACTGCAACAGTCAACAAGGGGAAGATCAACTAACATAATCCACCTAGATTTCTTTAAATCCTCTAAAATACATTTGAAGGGTAAACTATTTGGGGGATAGGGGATTGGCTGGATGGACATAGCTAGACAGCTGTGGTATAAGGCTCTATGTCCAGATGCAGGCCAGTGAAAGTGATTTCCCTCAGGGCTCCCTCTCGGGACGGGGCTCTTCAATATCTTCATCAATGAAACAGAGAGTCCAATCAAGTGCACATTCAGCAGATTTGCAGATGACACAAAGCTGAGTGGTGTTGTTGACATAACAGAATGCTGGAATATCACCCAGAGGGATCTGGAAAAACTTGGGAAACGGGACCACGACTATCTCATGAAATTCAACAAATCCAAGTTCAAGGTTCTCTGCCTGGTTCAGGGCAATCAGACTTGAGTACAAACTGGAGGTAGAACTGAGAGCAGTCCTGTGGAGAAGGACTTGAGGTTATTCTGGATGGAAACCTGGAGATGAGCCAATAGTGTCCACTTGCAGCCCAGCAAGGTGATCCCCTCCCTCTACTCTGCCCTTTGTGGACCTCACCTGAAATGCTGTGTTTAGCACAGGGGCCTTCAGCACAAGAAATATATGGACCTCTTAAAGGGCATCCACAGGAGGCTATGAAGATGACCAGAAGGCTGGAGCGCCTCTTCTTTGAACGCAGATTGAGAGAGCTGTGGCACTTCCTGGTGTGGACAGCCTGGTGAAGAGAAGGCCCAAGGGAGACCTCACTGCCAGGACCTTCCAGTATTTAAAACATTCCCCTTTCTTTATAGAGAAAAACGGAGAGCAACTTTTTACACAGGCAGAGAGTGATAGGACAAGAGAGAATGGTTTTAAACTAAGGGGGAAGAGATTAGATTAGGTTTTAGGAAGACATTCCTTACTGTGAGGGTGGTGAGGTACTGGAATAAGTTGCCCAGAGAAGCTGGGGATGACTTATCCCTGACAGTGTTCTAGGCTAGATCGCAAGTGGCTCTGAGCAACCTTATCCAGTGAATGGCATCCCTGATCGTGACAGGAGGGCTTGGAACTAGAAGATTTTTAAGGTCCTTTCTATCCCTTGACCATTCTATGATTCTGTACTGGATGACTAGATGCCATGGCAATAGTAATATGAAGACTTTATATCATGCCACAGGTACCCAGAGTTATTTTACCCTTAACTTTGCCAACAGTTTCTTTAGAATGAAATTATGACCTTTTTTAGTAATACCCATTACTAAAGAAAAAATTAATGGCTCTTTAGCCCTTTCAGTAAGAGCAGCTGTAAAGATAAATTTATCTTTCAATCCTTTTCCACAAAACAGTTTATGCCACAAAGAGGCACACTAAAAATACTAATATCTCTAATGCCAAACATCCCTGTCAAAAATGAGAATACTTTGAAGTGCTGCCTGTTTATAACAGTGAAATGGTCACCTTAAAATGCTTCTGCAAACTGGTTTTCCTTCCCTCGATCACTAAAGAGTCTGTAGGAGAGCACTAAAAAGAGCACCCTGTTATGAACTACATTTCATAGTAAGCTTGCAGACACATGATCAATTTACTGGCTCCAAAAGCTGTTTTTTAATAAAGCACCTACACAGGCAAACAATTTAAAAGAAATTTGAACAAAAGAAATTTGCATCCAGGTGATGTACTGAACAGAACAAAATTCCTTAGATTTGTTATATTCAAACAAATTTAAAAATCACTTTGGCTCCGGGGGAAAAATTATGACTCTCACTATCTCTGTTCTCAAATAGTAAATTAGCATCTTACAGACTACATTACATCTCATAAAGGCATCAAATCTAACATAATGAAGAATACAACACCAGCATATACTTCACATTTGCCTTGTACATGAATGTATACACATATATATTTTTTCACACAGTGAAAAAGACAGAACTAAAAAACAAGAAACTATTTAATTTACTTTGAAGTATATTCAACCTCCAAAGTCCATATGAATTTATATGACCAAGTAGAAATATATTAATGAACTTGCTTGAAAAGGCCGAACAACATTGTTCACAGTTTTATGTTTCACTAAAATATTTTTCTGGTCTTGTCTTTCATGTTACATATTACCTATCTGCCACCTCTTTTCCCATCAATTCTTCTCTCCTTAAACACACCTTCAAAGCCACAAATCTTACATTTTTTTCTCTTCAGACCTGGAGCTCAGCTCATTTTAGAAGCCTGATTTTGTACTTGTTGCTCTCAGGACTGGTAACTAACTCTTGACAGCATCGTGTAACTTCTTGAGTAAGTACAATGAGTCATTGTGTGGTCATTAGAATAGATGGGTGCCTGTAGCAGTAGATCGCCTTCCACTACCACAGAACTGCTATTGCTGATGGAGACATATTTGTGATGACATCTGGGAGAAAACAGCCCCAAACTACTGTTACTTGAAAAGTAACATAATTTCCAATCTAAATTTCTACATAATTTCCAATCTAAACATGTCTATGTGTGTGGTCTCAGGGAAAACTTAACTTGGGTGCTTGGGTGGAAAATGAAACTGACTACCATAAAATAACAGTAATGGCAACAGCAATAAAAAGTAAGGATGCTTTCAGAAAGTTTGTTTATCTTGAATGAAGATACTCCTTATTTCCTTTATTTCAGGGCTTGGACCCCAAAGGGGGCAAAGTAATGTTACTAAATGTTTTTCTCTTCCAAGTGCAACACACTTGGAATAAATACAGACATCTTAGATGATCAGCAGAGAAATGTATCAGAGAAAAACTCATGTTCTGTGATACCAATCTGAAATTTCCAGTTAGTCATGTTTAATATTATATTGTTTATACAATCATGAGTAAAGCTCCAAGAGCCACTTGTTACAGAATTTAAGCAGAAAATACTGTTGGGCTGTACTAATAGTACATACATAAAATGATTAAATTCCAAGCAGTCAGGAAAATGCACTGAAGAAGACAATCATAGCCTGCAGTTTTAAACTTCACCTTTTCAGCAATTACAGAACTGATGGATCTAATCATCAGCTTCAGATGCAGAAGCTCCAGCCCATGATATGCACTTTTTAGAAAAAGAAGAAATAGATCAGACTATCAGTTATTCTGATAGGCTTCTCTGAAGTCTTCTGGTTCCAAAAACATTACATTGATCTGAGGCTTTAGGAAGTGACAGATGAGTTCATTGAGGAAAAAACCTTTTAAAAATCACCCAAGGAAGAAGAAGACATAAAGTGTTACTAAAAATGCCTCGCTTTGGCCAATCTTAAAGGAAAAGAAAATGCTTGCATGGTGCAATAGCCCGTTTCTGACATGATGCTTTCGAGAAAAAGTTTAGCATGGTCTAGAGGCCCCCAGTATCAGCATCTCCTAGAGGACAAAAGGACTTAAGTGATTAAAGACAAACATACATACTACACTTGTGTTCTGAACAATAAAACTAAATATCGGGAACTTGTTATCAAGACTGAAACGTCTTGTTCCTTGTAGTAACCTAATGAAATCTAATCTCATCCTGGATCTAACACAGGTGGAAACACGGCTGTGGATGTCTCTGCAACTGCGTACCCCGAAGCAAAAGGAAGATTTGAGGGGATCACTTGATAGTTCATAAGATTTACCAGGACTCTTACTAAGCCAGATGTGAACATATTGATTTTCATGCCTTCATTATGGACGGACCAGCATAATTACAGACACAACTGCTTGAAAAGCAGTCTCCTACATCTTTCACTAGTGCTGGCAACAAAGGGGAAAGAAGAAGGATCTCAGATCCTTCTCCCTATGCTGAAATTGATTGTGAAAGAAGATCATAGGAGTTAATTACTATACATCACAGAAATAAAGGATATAAATGGTTATCCTATTTTTCCTCAACTGCTAAGGTTCTTGCCCTACTTTACTACAATTCAGGTTTTATTCTGCACCAGCCCCAAACATAATTGGATATTTTTGGCTTAAAATTACAGTGCACTATATGATACCCTCCAATAACTTACCCAAACCCATGTCATGCAGGCTACATTACTGCACACAAACTCCACGCTATCATGCCTCCTGTACCTCTGTTATCCTAGCTACTTCATGGAGCTCTCTACTATCCTGAAGTCTGCAGTATAAGAGAACTCATATACCAAGGTATTTGAATGGAATTGGAATGTCATTATAGTTTTGACACATATATTTTACTGCTCTGTAAGACACACAGTTCTGCACTGATCCTCAGAAAGGATTGCTCAAAAAGTAGTAATTATACAATTGTGTCAGAAGGTATCTCTACCTCATAATTAAGCTCCAGCAAGATTAGATAAGAGGATTACTGAGGTATACTTAACTGTGTTTTCACATATTTTTCTGCAAAATCTTCTTCTTTCTGAGGAGTTAGCCAAATAGGAATTAAGCCACTAATATTCAAGAAACAGTATTTGAAAATTATGAAACATCATTAAGATTAAATTATTTTCTAATTCAGCTAAAATTATCAGATCCTTTAAGCCATTCAGGGAGCATTCAAAAGAAATTAAAAGAAAAGGGAAAATGCCAACTGAAAAACAACTTATAATATTTACTATACTAACATGCAACATTTATTATTAACATCATGCAACATCCTTAATTATCTAGAAAACACAAGAGACACCAGGCTATCTTGAAATAATTTAAAATGGAATAACTCTGAAGACACAAGGACTGAACTTAACAAACACAGAGGGATTACAGGGAAAGGAAAATACCATTCTTGCAGCAGAAGAAGATGCTCACATCTCAGATGAATGAGAGCAGATGTGGGTAAGATTCCTGAAAATGAAACTGTCAGAGTTTGCAAAGTCCAAGTATCTATACCAAATATATACAACGGAGCCACAAAACAAAATTATGTATGCATCTAATCAAGTAAGCATGAATAATATTCACATAGTATCCTCTCCCATTACTAGTCCCAAAAGACATCTCACCAAATTTTAGAGTCAAATCAGGCAGTCCAGGAGCTGGGCCAGTCCCTGGGATTAAAAAAAAGGGAGGAAAGGCTGACAAATGAGAGATCTTTTAAAAGCAATGGGAAAAAAGTCTTATTGCTCTGCAAGAAAAGACTGCTCTTCTGCAGAACCATTTAATCCATGGGACAACTGAAAACCAAAATCCAGTGGCCAACTACCAACATCAGGATTCTGAAAAGGTATTAATTTTGATTAGCCTTCAGTCCCATCAATTTCCATTTTTCCTTTTCAATTGCAGAAATGCTAAATAAACTTATATCTAGTGAAAAATAATCAAAAGATCAGTATGTAAAGATATTATTGGCATAAATCAATTAATCCAAATAATGGAACCTATTAGTAACATGGTTTATGCTTTATAAAAATGATGAAATTTTCCACATTTATAATAATTAGTGCAGTCATTCTGAAAACATTTAGTAATAAAATTTGTTAAAAATGCTACTAACAGTTGTTAGAATTCAAAGCAATCCCTCATATACGTAATGACTAATTACAATAAAAGGGAAATTACTCCAAGCAAGAAAATTTCTAATAAAAATTAACCTCTTTATTTCTGGAGAAGTATCTCTGTAAGAGTAAAGTAAGGACAATTTTTCATTGGATAGAAGTCACTGACACACTGCTCCATGAAAAATGCCACAGGCATAGCTGTAGCATAATTGTTGATACATCAGCAGCAGCAGGCAAGATTATAATTAAGATTTAACTTTTTATTTTATTGAGTTGAATGAAAGATTAATTCTCCATTTTGCTTCTAAAATATAGTAATTTGCCAATGTCCTCAGCTGGATTAAAAATTTGCATGCTCTAACATCTCATTCTCTAGCATGTACTAAAATTAAAAGTGATAGAAAAAGCCATTTCTAAATTCCATTCCATGGTGAGACTAAAAAAAAAATCTAATTAAATGAAATTAATAGTAGTAGCTATGCACTGGGTTGCACTACTGTGATTATGAAATCATATTGAAATATTTGTACTTTAACATCAAGGCAAATGTTACTTAGTAAAAGACAAAATATACTATTTTCCAGTTTGAAGTGTCTCCTCTAGTTAAAAGTGTCTTCAGTATTCAAGATGAGAATAATTTTGGCCTATGTGAGTTTCCTGTTTTTTCTGCAAAAAATGTCACAGACTTTTGGAAAACAGCCTGCTTTGGATCTGTGTTTTTTGGACAAACTTCATGGTCTTTTCCTGGCAGAAGCTCTGCACTATT
>VWYN01027301.1:16694-29377 GCA_013400075.1 Hippolais icterina | reverse complement strand
TGTCATCCAGTAAGTGAAAGAGCAAGACATGTTAACAAGAGATTTATCCTCTACAACCATGATGTTTTAAGGTAAAAAAAATCACACAGTACTTCAAAACTCAATTGAGTAAAATATTTTTTTTTCTCATTTAATAAAATAATTTTTAATATTTCAGAGTAAAATCAAAAAATTACATCCAGGAAATTGCTATTCACCTACAGAAAACTGCTTCCATTTGATCCTCCTTTTTCCCCAAGTTAGTGTTATTATGCTTACAATTTCAGAACTCAGATTTGTTACTTTTCATTATTATTTAATTATTGCCTTCATGCATAATGAACAAAATTCAGTGTTCTTCCTCTTTTTTTTTTTTTTTTCCCCATTTTTCTTTTTACTTACGTGCCCCCTCCTACTCCTTCTGAACTTCCCAAATCTCCTGCAGGCNGCACTTTTGATATATACATATCACTTTTCCAGTATGACCAAAGCAATTAACAGACACATGGGTCACAAGACACATCTGTAAGGCTGCAACTTAAGAAGTCATTGCTTTAAAGGCTGCTTATCTAAAAAGCTGTAAATGGTTGATACAGCCTGTAATTAAGAACTTCATAAAATGCACCATGAAAGAGATTCAAATGAGAAATGTAATTCTTGCCAACAAAAACCAGGAGTAATTGTTTAAATAGCAACAGGAGCAGCTGTCAATATAGAAAACCTAAGGTCTGTGTTTCACACTCTTGAGAGAAGTTTCACATTCAAAATTTTTTAAAATATTGATAACTATAACCTAAGTAATAAGCAACAGAGAAATACGCTGCTAAAAGAGCAACAAAATTGAGTTTTGAAAGAAAAACAAGTACATTACAAACAAACGTCACTTCTGCAAGACTTGATGAAATGTATCAAAGGCCAGGTTGAAAAGTCCATATGTCATGCTGAACTTGTACTGCCATCCTGTTATTTTGAATACTTCCTTCTCTACCCTACTGGAAAAACTTCTCAGAAGTCTTCTGCGTCATATGTTGCAGAAAACTGTTACTCTGTTTCCTACCTTACTTCTTTTCTCTGTACTTTAGGACTTGCATTCCAATGCCAAAAGCCATCACCTTTGATTCTAGTGGCTAGGTACACCATAACTGTATAGACGTCTATGCCAACTAATAACTCAAGAAAGATGAGAGACATACTTGGAGTTACTGTTTTCACATCAGACTTTAGCCACAAGGTTTCCAAAAAGACACTTTCAGAATCCCATTTAAAATAATAATGATAATAATAATGACCATAGAAGTGTCTCTCTTGGGCTTCTCCCATCATAAAGCACAAGTTTTTCCAAATTACACTGTTAAGCTCACCGCACAATTCATCAAAAGGACAAAGAGCTTAGGAAAAACAAAATAAAAACTGCAACATCAAAAATTTCCCTCCTCTCTCCCTGCCTCAGTATGCTAACAGTTTTGTCTGTTAGTGAGATAAAACACCTAAGAGAGTGATATGCCTGAAATCTTACTGTGACAGGTTTGGCATTAAAAGTAATGCAAAATTTGCAGCATTGAAACACAATTTTAAATCCAAACAGCCTCAAATATGAATGACAGCTGCTAAGATCTGCCAATGTAAATGCCTTCAGACATGAACAGTAATAAAGCAAGCACTTGAAATCAGGTGATTAGGGTATTTTGCTGACCTAGCAGCATAGGTGAGAATTCACATCTCAGCTTTCAGCATTTAAGTTCATCTCGCAGAGAATCTGGACCTTAGTTTTATGTGCTAAGGAAATACCAGTTGATCAATGTTGCTGGAAAAAGCACTGTCTAGTCAGCCAACAATCACTGTGACTCTAGCCAACAGAGGTATGCTACTCACAACTTCCCACACACACTTCCAGTTGACCAAATTGAGATTGCCTCAAATAGACACATATTGGATCAAAATATTCCAGTTGCACAACTGCAGGCGTTTTTTTTTTTTTTAAAGTCTCCCAATACTATTTATATGCCACTTCATGGAGGAGGATGAATTTTTCTGACCATTTTTTCTGTTAAGAAACTTCATCAATTCAAGAATCACCAAAACTCAAAGACAGGGAAAACCTTGGGAGGAGTCCAAGGCTGGAAAATGGTGCTGTCTACTTGAGCATTATAAGCCTCTCTGTGGCTTACATCTCAGCTGCAAGTGGTTAAAATGCTTTGAGTTTCCTCATTCTAAGCATGATATTAGAACTCATTTTGAATCTGAGTTCATATAGCTGTTGTTTTCAGATCATAACTGTGATCCAATGCTGTGTTTCATTGTTTTCATCAGTTATACTTCCCATGTAGGTATTTATTCCTCAGGTGTAAAGAGATCACTTGATTTTTTTTTTTTCCTTCTATTCATGGATATTAATGAGCTACACATAAGAACTGGTAGCTCAAACATTACAAAATTTAGCTCACTGAAACATTTTTTTCAGTATTTCAGATGTAAAACTTAGTATTGATTTTTCCAACTGAAGACCATGTGGATCAGGATTATAATGATTATACGAAGAAACGACTTTAATTCACCATCCTTCAGAGACACACACCTCAGAAAAAAATTACGTTTAAGTGTGACTCAAAAGCATTTGGTGCTTTGATTTGGTGACTGGGTGATGTGACTCAGAAAAAGCATTTGGGTGTTCACTGTATCTTTTCTCACAGATTCCATGCAAAGGCTGGTTTTTTTCCTAGCTGAAAGCATTGCAAATTTAGTCTAGGTTGAGAGCCAAGATAGGCACTGTTCATCTCAGAAATTACGATGAAAAATAAAATTATCTCCACTCAGAAGCATTTACTGAATTCCCTAAAATCTGCTTTGTCAAAAATTTACTTCTTCCAGCAAAGGCTCTTAAAATCAGGTTCCCATTTTTTAATCCTGACATTGCTTTCAGAGTTTTTCACTAAATTTCCAGGCCACATTCTTCATCCTTTCAGGCAAACGGAGCTTCTCCCTAACTGAGAGTGCTGGTGGATCCAGCTCCCAAACTTTACCCCATCACCTCTGAGCTTCTTGTCATGATTCAAAGCAGAAGAACAGTGGTCCTAGCAGAGTAATGTGCAAACCAAAAGTAACACACGGTCACAACAGTATTCATCAGAAATGTAATTGGGAGGCTATATCCAGCTCCAAGTTTTGAGTGATATTTTTTTCTGCAGAACTTTAGGATCACTGCCAAATACAAACATGCCTGATCATATACAAAGAGCCACGATGCTCCACAGATGAAAATAAAAAAAGTTTTTGAAGACAACTTTATTTAAGGATATCATCAGTATTTCTTTTCTTCCAACATGCCATTTCCTTTTTTTTATGGCAATAAATTATTATGTTATTACTACTGATTTACAATATGGAAATGAAAATGGATCAAGAGTTCTACCACCACCCCACATTTTATTTTAAAAAATAAAGGAAGAAGAGGAAAAAGTGTCCTATCTTTTAGTACCACTTTTTTGCTCTTTACTTTTCCCCTTTCTTTTCCCCCAATGCAAGAGCAGATTTTAAAATAACATTAGCAAATGTTATTTCAAGCTCAAAGGCACCATGTCACCCACACTTCAGTGAGTTCCCAAACTTCTTTTGTTATAACATAATACAATCTAACTCACTAGGATTTTACTCCTTTGTAGCAGACCATACTGCTGTTTCATTATGTCTTCACAACATAATTAGTTTGCCTAAAATTTAAAGTAATTAATTCATAACTCTGCAGCCTACTTTATATCATATCTATAGTATTTCATAGAATCATAGAATTTAGTTGGAAAAGACATTTCAAATCATCAAGTTAAACTGTTACCCCCACATTACCAAGTCTCAACTCAAACACATCAACTGGTATTGAATGATTATATCAAGATCTTAATAAGTATATTTTTTAGGGCTTACAACCAGTAAAAAGCTATCTTTGCCCCTGCTTTAAACTTTCCACCTAACTCTCCTTATGCTGTGCCACCTAAAGTCTTGAGCCTTCTAAGAGATTTGTAAAGTGTGATGATCCTATCAATCAGTACATCCTTATGCAAAGAAAACACTGCCTTTAATACATGGTTCCTTGAAATTTCAGCTGAATTCCATTTAATTTAATTTTTAAATTATTTATTATTAGGTCATTAAAATATATCTGTTTCCTTTTAAAAGCATGCAGCATAACCAAGTTTAAATACATAGCCACGGCAAGTACAAAATAGAAAATTTCTCACAAATGATGTGGCTAACCAGGCACAGCATAGTCCTTGACACACCTTTATAAAATGTGTAATTATATCCTGAACTGCATGCCTTTAAAACACAGTAAAATATGACAGTATAACTCACAGTGGCAATTTTTAACAGCATTTCAGCATCACTTACAGCTTGGGTAGGATTTCATACTAACAGGCATCCCTCTTTTTCTTAGGTTTTATACATCATGAACTCTTATTTGCTGCTTTTCACCTATCAGAAGCCTATAACAAAGATTTTAAGATAAATGACTTCACAACAGACTAAATAAAAAGGATTCCAAATAGAACTGATAATTTTGGCTGTGACTGTTCAGGCCTTTATCACAGGAAAATTTAAACTTTCTGTTTCATTAAAACCTGTCAATGAAAAGGTGCAATGCTTAAGGACAAAAACAGCTATCTAGACAATGTGTCTTTGTACTATCCTTTATATATTCATCCAGTGTCTAGTGTACAATTAATAGCCACTCCACAAAAATCACAAGCCTGTTAAAGATACACAGATAAAGGCATAAAGATCTCTGCTGTAATTCTTTTTGACACTTAACATTTTTCCTAAGGAACGCCCAACACATTTGGCTTGCCCTAATAAATAGAAGGATTTTACATCAACTGAAAAGTAGTAGCAGGTGGCAGAAAGTAAGCACCATAAAATGTCATGAGTTTATAAATCCAAGATGAAATCTTTCAAGATTGAGTTTATATCTTGTTTAGTTATTATCATCAGCATTGAAGAAACGATGGATACACTTACAGCATGAAGATTTGTTTTGAAAATATACAGGATTGTAGTAATGCCAACAATACTGATACACTACAGAAAATATTTCACTGTGAGTCACAGAAACGAACAAGAATAACACTGAGAGGGTGCAAAATTAACTTTTTAAATTCTAATGCACTAAGAATTTCTATCTCCAATCTATTATTGGATATCATATCAAAAATGTGTGAAGCTTAACATCTTTATAATATTTTTGCAACATTCCATCAAACCAGGCTTCAAAAGATGGCAGTACTGCAAAGACTGTGCATCACTGAGGTGTTCAGCAGCATGAAGTAATGTTAGTTAAATCCAGGATTTACTTATCCCAAATCCAGGAACAAAAGCAGTTTGTATCCAAGCAGATCTGAAAGAAGTTAAAGGGTAAGGCTAGCTCATAAAATTTAATAGGGGGCAAGGGAAGCAGTGGAATGGAGAGAAACAGAAAAAAAAATGAAAAGTATTTGTGTCCTGAATCAGTCCAGATTACCAGATGCTAACAAAGCAAAGTAGCAAGGATGAAGAAGGGGAAAGAGAAAGCAGGATGCTGCAAATACAGAGCAAGAGCCTCCATTTTCCTAGGCAGGTACTCCTCCCACACTCTCAAGTCTCTGAAGCTTAAGGCAGGGACTGGAGGAGTTAATTCCTTTCCAGCATTGTAAGATCGTTGGAGGAACTCAAACACACACAGTCCTGTAGAAGACTACAGGATTCAATAGCATGCACCTCAGGTTCTTGAAATGGCTGATGTAGATGCCTAGCCATTCTCAAGCATACTTGAGTAGTCCTGGAAGCCAGATGAAGTGCCCTGTGACTGAAAAATAGAAATGTTGCACTCATTTTTAAAAGGAGTAAAATGGAGATCCTCAGAAATATCCTAAGCCCAGTAAAATCATGGAACAGATCCCCTGAGAATCTGTGCCAAGACATATGGTAGACAGGGAGGTGATATGAGTCAGCCAACCTGGCTTCACCAGTGGAAAACTCTGCCAGGCTAATCTGGTTGCCATCTGCAATAGGGTGACTGGTGCTGCTGGACAAGGCAAGAGCAGCAGTATTCCCCTAGACTTCTCCAGACCACTGATATAGTTAGACACAACATCCTTGCCAATAAACTGGAGAGATACGGATTTTCAGGATGAACTATTCCATGGACAAGGAATTGGCTGGATAGCAGCAGCCAAAGAGAAAATACTTCAGTCAATGGCTCAATATCCAAATGAAGATAAGTAACAGGTGGTGTCTCAGCAGCCAACGTCTCTGCCCAATGCAATTTGTTCATGGTTCCATCACATGCAGATTCCAAGAGGACCTTTGGCTTGCTCTACAAAGTCTATCATGGGGGAGAAAAGCAAGTCTGGAAAGTGTGCAAAGTGCTTCTTGGTAGCCAACCATGGCAAGCGCAGTCAAGTGCCCAGACAGTCCTGCTGCTGCTCCAACATTTCCTGCCTACACTCCTTCCTCCTACTGGTAAAGAGAGAAGCAGGTAGCCTGATCACTAATCTCTTTCAATCATACAGCGCAAACTTTGCTACCTTGTTTGATTCTGCCCAAGTCCTGGTTTGCTGTGTCATTCATGCCTACATGAGAGAAAAACAAGGCACAACCATCTGTTTCTACTAGGCTGTGGTCTCTGTGACCACATGCCAAGCCATAGCACCAGGAAAGCAGCAAACTTCAGGTGAATCCCTGACAAATGGGTCAGTACTCCTTTGCAGAGAGACACTCACAATGGGCACTCATCATTTCTTTTTATGGTTTTTAATGTATGTTGTGGGTGTGGTTCCTCCTTCCAGAGCTTGCTCATTAGTGTCTTCATGGGTTACGATAGCCTAGAATCAAAGAATGTTTTGGATTGGAAGGTACCTTGAAGACCATCCAGTTTCAATCCCCCATCATGGTCAGGAACACCTTCCATTAGACCAGGCTGCTCAAAGCCCCATCCAGCCTGCCCTTGAATATTGCCAGGGATAGGACTTCTTCAACTACTCTGGGCAACTTGGGCCAATGTCTCACCACCCCTACAGTAAAGAATTCTTAATATCTAATCTAAATCTGCCTCTCTTTCAGTCTAAAACTATTCCCCTTTGTCCTGTTACTACAAATAGTTTCCTTCCATCTTTCTTGATGTACTCGAGGTCTACATCCTGAAACCTTCCCCTCTAAAGGCTAAGCAATCCCAATTCGAACAGATTTTGTTTTGTAGTAAAGGTGCTCCATCCCTCTGATCATCTTGGTGGCCTTCTCTGGACACACTCTAACAGTTCCATGTCCTTTATGTGCTGGGACCCCAAAGGTGGATGAAGTATTCTAGGTGCAGTCTCACCAGAGAGAATCACCTCCCTTGACCTGCTGGTCACACTGCTTTTATTCTCATCTCATCCTGGCTTCTATTCAGGAGGGTGAGAGCGCACCAGAGTTCTGCACTTGCGGGTCACCAGGATCTGTGGCGTTGCTCAGAGTAGCATCAATCACCATGGATTGGTCACAAAAGCCCTCCTTTGTTTCTTCTTCAGCCTGTCCTGTACCACAAAGGCTTCTCCCTGGCTCCATGTAACTCAGCCACCTGTGTCGTGTGCCTGGCCTCAGCCTGAATCTTTCACAGACACTTGCTTGAGCCTCAGGAGCAAAGCCTAGACACTCATCACAACCTCAGGGCCACGCTCCTCCCCTAGCACTTCTGCCTGCAAGACAAGCCCCCAGACATCTCAGGGGTTCTCTCAGTTTTTGCTTGGAGATGAGTGTCCTGCCCCACGCACTGCTGGCAGCATGTTTGTCAATAATCACAAACACAGGAGTGGGACATGGGTAGAACTTGCCACAGAAATCAATTCTCACAAGGTGAGGAGAAAGGGGAAAGTGATGGCTGTGTTTCCACATATGAACAACTTTTTTCCTCTGTGCCTATCATACATACCTTCGAATTAAGTGATGGATTATCAGCTACTTGTACTGGCTGAAATATAAGTATGTTTCACACTTCCCATGACACAAACGGAGGCCTGATTTGTTTAAGGAGGAAGAAAGTGAAAAAAATTTCCTGCTGTTATAAATACCAATTTTTACTGTTTGGAAAATTGTCTGTCCTCCTGGGGAAGTCTACTTCACAAAGTAGATGACTTACCAAAACTGTCACCCTGTTTGCCTCAGGTGAACACAAAAAAAAGCTGAGGCATGATCTTTGGTGATGATGAATAACTTCAGGATTCCCAACATGGAAGCCAAATGAGCTACAGTTCTGAGAACACTGTTGTATTGTTGCCACATAATTCTTAAAATCACTGATGGCCATTATGCGCACACCAAAAAGGATTTGTGTATCATAAAAGCCCTAGGACTATGCTGAGATTGTTTAAGTTATGCTGAGACAGTTTAGTTATCTTCACAATCCAGGAAATAATTGCCAAATTTTCTCAACAGTTCAGCCCTCATCCAAAATAAACTGTTTGGGATACTCTTTTCAGCTCAAGGAATATCCAAATGTCAGGATTTTTATCATCTATTTAGAATGAAGTGTATCTGAACACACTTTTCAACAGATAGCATAAAATGCCAGCATGTTACTAACCTGCACTGCATTTGAAATGAATATTCATCTTCCGTAATTCTTCTAAAAATACTTTTTAAAAATGAGATGCCCAGAAAATTTCAATGCAAGCAGAGTTTGTGGAAGAATGGAAAGAATTCTACAGTGCTTATACCAAGTCCTAACATTTTCAAACAGGACAGATATGCAGGTTTTGTAAATGAGACATCAGGTATCATCCTTCCAATTTAACATAATGGTATTTGTCTTACCCAAAATGTAGGTGAATCAGAATGTGCCAGCAGACGAACCCAATTACTGTAATGCATTGTTGTCAGCTTTCTGAAATAACAAGGTGACACAAAGAAATCTTAAGAGGAGATTTGCCTCAGAGAAAAAAAACCCTCATCTTCTCTGCAGCACAGAAGCTGGATTTTTTTCCTTTTTTAGGGTTTTTTGTTATTTTTGTTGTTGTTTCTAGGGAGTGTTTGGGGTGGATTTTTTGGGTTGTTGCTGTGTTGGAGGAGTCAAGTTTTTGTTTGGTTTTGGTTTTTTAGGTCAGGGGTTTTTTTTAGTCACTTACTTCAAAGAAATTCCCTAAGAAAAAGTCATACAAATATTATGAGTGTCTTGACTTCAGTGAAGCTGAATACTAACCTAGGAGAAAATGTATAGTAGCATTAGACATTAACAGACATTAGACATGTAGAAGATAATATGCCTATCTTTAGATACCCAAGTACTCCTAATCACAATTTAAAAATATATTCTTCTCCACAGAAGTCTGAAAAAATTAGGAACCAATATTTTAGTATTTGTTTTAAGATCTGAAGATATATTAAAAAGAAGTATTTTCTTTTCTTTATAGCAAAAGTTCTTAGGACCTCTAGTGTAAAATCATTTATTTGTGATAAGAATCACTGCACATATACACACAGACATATTCACACATAGGTAGGTAGAGATATCTGAGATGGTTAAATACTTTGGTCATAGAAAGCAGGCATTTACTTTCTTGAATTTTCCTGCCAAAATCGCTTGGTTTAAAGCTATTTTATCCTTCAGATTTCAAGACCTGTTTCCTTGATTTCTTCATTTCAAAATGGTGGTAAGAGTGTGCTAAACACTTAGAAAATGGTTGCCTCATGTTTCCAACATTCAGATTCCCAAACAGAACACACATGCACTGCCACAAAAATACTTGGATTGTTTTCTCAAGACTGTACAAGTAAATCTATTTTAGCCATGCTTTTAACAGAAGATAAGTCACTGAAATCTGCAAGTTCTCTCACAGTTTTTGGGTTTTTTGTTATATAATTTTTTCATCTGAATACCCAAAATGGACATCTAGTAACAGACAACAATGAAAAGGTAGAGCTGAGCATAAGGCATAATCAGTTACTTCAAATGTCAAAAAATCTTGGCTTGTTGTCTTTATTAGTAACATTATGTTTGTAATAAATCAACACATTACTTCTAGATTGCAATATAATTTTTTAAAAATCAATAAATAATGTGGAAATAAATTTATATCAATCAAAGGCTTGCAGGCTCTTGTTCTGTTGGGGTATTACAACCACCCTGACATCTACTGTAGAGGTTGCATGGTGAGCAATCCAGGAGACTGCTGGAATGCATGAAGGATAACTTCTTAAGACATGCAATAGATTCTCCTACTAGAGGGAATGAAAGGCTGGACCTGGTGATCACCAGTGCAAGTGAGCCACTTGGGAATACCAAGATTCGAGACAAGCCTGGAGTGAAGTGGAATCACATCGGTGGAGTTTCCATACGTGAGGGTGAGGTGAAGAGGAAAGAAAGCTTTGAACTCCACAAAAGCAAATTTCCTTCACCTAAAGGAGCTAGTCAATAGGACCCCAGGGAATCTGCCATCAGGGACAAGGAAGCAGAACAGGTCTGGCAGATCCTAAAGAACACATTCCATAGAGCACAATGCCCAGGAGCAAGAAATCAGGCAAAAAGGCCAGAGACTAGCATGGATGAGCACAGACCAGCTGGTCAAACTAAAGGGCACAAAGCAAATGCAGATGTGGTGAAAGCAGGAACAGGTTTTCAAGGAAGAGCATGGAAAGGTGTCCAATCAAGTGGACTTAGCAGGGCTGGGTTTATGGTTGGACTCGATGATCTTACAGGTCTTTTCCAACCTAAACAACTCTGTGATTCCACACAGTTACCAAGCCCCTTTCCATGATACCTGAAAAGCCATGGCAGTCAGGTGAAGACTGGCACAAAAAAACCAGAGAAAAACTGTACTCATTTTTAGAAAAGGTAGCAAGGAGCATCCTGGAAACTACCAATCTGTCAACCTCCTCTCTGTGTCTGGGATGATCCTTCTAGAAGTTGTGCTAAGGCACATGGAGGACAGGAAGGTGACTTGAGACAGCAAGCCCAGCTTCACCAAGGGCAAGTCCTGCCTGACCAAGTGGTGGGTGAGAGGCTGGACATGACCCAGCCATGAGCACTCCCAGCCCAGAAAGCCAAACGTGTCCTGGGCTGCATCCAAAGCAGTGTGGGCAGCAGGGGAGGGAGGGGATTCTGCCCCTCTGCTCTGCTCTGCTGAGACCCCCCCTGGAACCCTGCAGCCAGCCCTGGGGTCCCAGCACAGGAAGGACATGGAACTGCTGGAGCAAGTCTGGAGGAGAGCCACAGAAACAACCAGATGAAACACCTTTCCAATGCTAAAGGCTGAGAAAGTTGGGGTTTTTCAGCCTGGAGAAGAAAGCTCCCTTCCAACACAAAGTATTCTGTGAGTCTATAATAAAGTAACTTGCATTTGTGCAAGACTTAGAAAAATTAAATTCTTAACTGTAGCCAAAACAATCCTTTAAAATGCTGCATCACTGTGAGGTCATGAAGGAAAATAAATATGTGAAGTAATAAAACAGACACACAATTTTCTCATAGAACATAGAAGGATTCCCAACGTGATTACTGCTTACTGATTCAGCAAGCAAAAGACTAGTGGACTGTAATACTGAAATTTGATGCTTAGACACAGAAATTAATGTCTTAAATACTATACTGCTAAAACAAACAGCTTTAAAATGCGTTGATTTCATTTCAGCATACAGGGTTTTTTAAAAGGTATAAGTTATAAATTAAAAGCTACAAAACTATAAAAAAATATACATGCTTTTTCACTTGTTTGGCAGTAGAGTTAGCCTGCAATACCATCTTAATTCATTTTTATTAATGCAGCCAAAAGCAAGAAATTTAATTCCTCAAAAATATCTTATCGCTGGCTCTCTGTTCTACCTTGTTCTACCAGTGCAACACATGTCACATAATCCATCTGGAAAAGCTATTGCACAGTGCTCCACAGAACATATGAATAAGAACAATTTTCTCCTTTAGCATTGCATGTTTCTAAAGGTTGCTGGGATTATTTCTTAAAAGCAGGAAAAAAGTAAACCTAATTTGGCCAACTATTTTTAAATTTATCTCCCATGCAAAGAAACAGGAGAATGCATTTTCAACCTGCTTAAAACTTCTTTTATAACAACACCCCAAAATATTATTTTTTACAGTTTTAGGTTGGACAACGACAAAGCCCTGAAATGAAATAAAATAAAATAAATTTTTACATGTCTGAAGATACTGTTTTATGAAGGAATAGTTCCAGCCATTTGAGAGTACTCCACTGTTATAACCAATACTCAATTTCATCTAACTTGTAAAGCATTATCTGCAGGGCAGCTCAGTAGAACTGAATGCAAACAGAAGCGACAGGGCAGATTGTAGTCAGTTATCTTTGAGATGCAGAGACCTGCAGCACTTCAGTTTGACACTGTCAGCAAAGAGTGCCTGTTATATTTCTGTAGAAGTAATTTTATATTTATGAGCTGTCAAACTATAATGTGTTCAAAAGTTCAAAGTCAAGAAATATATAATGATTCATCACATGACACGTGAAGAGGAAATTAAGATATCAACTTTAGATGATGCTACACAAATTCTCTATTTTATTCAAAGATGCAGCTGACTACAAAATAACCAATGGTCCACAAACCATGACTGATGGATTTAAATGTCTTCATTTCGAACATTATTAAATATTAGACAATTAGTCCACAAAGAAATTTTTAAGTTACCTAAACCTATTCAGAAAGCATGTAATTATAGCCTGCTTTTATAGTCT
>VWYN01027301.1:0-12424 GCA_013400075.1 Hippolais icterina | reverse complement strand
ACCCCCTCTCTGTTTTCTTGGTTCCCCCGGGTAAGGGGGGGGGGGGGGTGGAGTACATATTTTTATCCACTTTTTCCACATATTCCTTAACCCTGAGTATATCCATTCAAACCGGATTACAATCCAAGCCTTCTCCATTTTTTTCTTACTATTTTATTGTTTTACCCATTCATCTACCACAGGCAGATGAAGCAAGCCTGCTTTCAAGGTACAGGTAAAACCACTTTATACCAGGTTAATTTACTCCCTACAGCCGTATCATTACTCATGTTACAAGCTGATAAGCATAACACTTATTTTTCCCTTTGCAACATTTTACCTCTGTCAACCAACAAGATCTGCAGGGCCCTCACCAAGCCATGGTCCTCTAACTAACCCCAGTAGTATTTTACTATGATTTTGTGGTCAAGGAAATGAACAGAGAGTGCATTGGACTAGTTGCCTTCTGCATACAGACTTAAACTGAAACCCACTGGACAAATAAATCCATGTTCCTTTAGTTATTTGTTGGAAACTGGAAATTTCCACTACAATATCAAACCAAATTTTAAAAGAGACGTCAGAAGAAATATGCTTCACTATCCTTATCAAACATTACAAGTCTTTTTCAAGGACTATAAACTATTAATTATCATCATGCCTCCATGAGAACTATATAATCTGCTGTAGCATGACAGCAAATGAAACACAAATCCAGCATAATAATAAGACAAAACCATATTCTAAAAATAATCACAATTAATTAGGTAGTTCAGACCTTGGAAAAAATATCAAGCACATAAGTTTTGTCAAGCACTGGCAAGAGTAATTTTTGATATAAGCTTGAATAATAAAAAAAGAAAAATATTAGAAATTTCTTAGAACCTAAAAATTATTATTACCAGTTTACATTCTGTTGTCATATTTAATGATGTTTAATTCCAAACTGATATCAACAAACAATATCTTAATACTGAGAGAAATGCAGAATTAAGAAGGGGATTATGCAAAGACTTTGTTAGCACAAATACTTAGTGACAAAATATTGAGAAAAATATATTTGCAAAGGGTTATATCATCAAAGAAAATGTCTATCCAACTCTGCTAACTGTTCAACAGAGTTTACTATCTCTTATCTCTTAATAAATCTCCATCTCTTAAATACTAGCCAAGAGGTTTATTAAGTGACAAGATGAATACTTAAAACTATTTAGGCTCTTTCCCACAAAGCTGAAGAGAATCAATGTATCCTTCAATTTTGTAATAGCTAAATACTGCTCTTAGTCAAACAATCTGCATTTTAATTTTAATCATAAACACAACTTTTGACCAAGTTAAAAAAAAATCCAAAAAACACACTAAATCCTCAGATTTAGCAAAAGGGAAACCTGATAAACTGCACAGAGAAACCTGATAAATTCATTCTTGTTTAATTCTTGTTATAACAGATTCTGTAGCAATATTTAAATATCCTGGGAAACTGCTGGATAACTATGAAAAGTGTTAGGCGTAGTGGAAGAACATTTAGAATTTAAGAACCAAAAGAAACACAACCACAGATGGGAAAAACTACAACATTTTATCCCAGGGATCAGAAGAAATAATAAAAAATAACAAGCAAAGCATGTTGTCATTCCACAATAGTACAACTCATGAATGCTATTGATTTGAGCTAGGCAATTAACACACGCTGCTTGTCGTTAAACGAAGTATATTTTATTAAAAGGTTGAAGGATTCCTCTTTGTAAAATAGTACATAGCCACACAGTAAAGCTTAGTCTATCAGCAAAGCTGCTGAAATCAAGACACCACCTATGTGGTACCAAACTCTTCAATGCAGTTTGTCATCCACACAGAGGTTTTTTTACAGGGTCACACTATCTCAGGGAGAAAGTGTTGGACTACAGCTTTTTCAGGAAGAACGAAACATCATGACCAATACATAATCTACGGAAAAGAATTTTGGAACAAAAAATTGGATGAAGAAATGATTTAATAGGTATTTACATATGCAGTCACAGAAGTACTTTTCCATAAATAGCAAGTTCATTATATATACATATATGTTCCCCTTGCACCTGAACAGAATAAAATAGCTGTTACTGCACAACAGAGGAATCCTGCATCTTTTAAATTACATTGGATTGCATGTCAGAGGAAGTATGCTGGTAACATGGTTACCATTAGTATAGACTACAAATAAAAGGTGGAAATAAAACCTTGAATCAATCAGTTTTGATAGTGTAATCATGAAGTAGAAAAGTTCTCAGATTATTAAGCACCCAATCACAATATAAAATTGACCAAATAATTGTGGGGTGGTTTTTTTTCTTCCTGTGCCTCCTAGGCAGATTTACACAAAACAGCCCCAGGAAAGGGAAATATGTATGTTCTGCCCTTAAAGAATATCCTGATTCTCCTACATTTTGTGTGACAAAATGGCACAATGAATGTCTGTAAAAATATTCAATTGAAAGTCAGTCAGGGACAGAAAGGCCACTTTGTGTCATATGCATCCGAGATACTTTAAAAAATTCAGATTTTTAATTTAGAACCAAAAAATAAAACTCCAATACTTATGGAGCTGAAAAATTGCAAGGCAAATCATACCTGTCTTTTTTTGATGGGACAAAGCCTGTGAGTTGCAATGTCAGGGAACAAAGAAAAATGTATTCAGAAAAGCCTCTATTTCATGGTCCTCCCCAATAGGAGGACCTCCTTCAAATAGGAACACATGGCTTTTCCTCCTGTGTTACAGCAAGGGAAGGACTGTCCAGATTGCGAGGGCTCTCCTGTGAGTAAGGAGGGTCTCAGAGGATGCCAATACACAGGCTGAATGGAGGAAAAAGTACCACACACCAGTCCATGGCTGGTTGCACCTAGAAAGGTAAAACACATTCCTTACCCTCTCTGGCTGCCGAAAGGAAGGCTCCTGCCTTTTCCTTTGCATTTCACAGCCAGCTGATGAGGTATCCTACCATTTCCTAAAACTAACAGGTGTGCTGATGGAGAGTTTCCTCACAGAGCTCCCTTCTAAAGAGCTTTTCATGATAGACAGAGAGGCATAATGGAAGTGTTGTGAACTATGACCGTAGAGAAAAATCAGAACACTCAGAACTCATTAGTCTCCACTTGGCTTTATAGGCTTTTTTCTTTATGAGATGGTCATTTGCTTTCATGTTGGATTGCTACCTCCACTGTAAAGTTCTTCAAATGTCGGGATGAAAAAGAGACAAATTAACATCATCTGTCTAGCAAGCATTTAAAAGAAATTACATTTTGTTAACTGTAAGCAGAGAAGAATTACTAAAACTGATTATGATAAATCACCACACAATTGACATGTTATTTAAAGCTACTATCTTTAGGCAAACTACTTAAAACTCTGTAAATCTGTAAACTACAGATGTCTAAACCACAGCTGTTCTGAAGTTGGTTTGCTTTTCTACCTCTGTACAGCACACAATAGTCTCCAAAAACCACATCTGCCAAGCATCAAAATTTTACCTTTAGCTCACACTTGCAGAACTTTTTCTAGAAATGATAGTATGCAGCATAACATATACACTGGTTTAAAAATAAGACATGTCAAAAAAATCACCAAGTAGAATCGAAAGGTCACTGAAATCTGATGATGAGACTGCCAAGGGGGAAAAACAGCAAATCTAACAAAATAAATAGGGATTTATTTTCCAGTCCTTCTATTTTTTTCTATTGGCATTCTTCATAGGAATAGAATAGACTGACTGAAAACAAAAAATACTTCATGCAAGATGAGAAGCATTCAATAAGTAGAGAGTAAAAAAAAAAATCCCATTAATTTGAAAATCCTGGCTACAAACACCATATTGTTCCTCGTGGTCTGAGAAGCCTGTTTGAAACGGTTGGTACCAGAGCCTCTGCATAGAGGTGCTCTTGACTTGGATTATGCTTTTGGACTGTGGAAGAAGAGGTCTAGTTTTATCAAGTGCCTGAAAAGCAACTGATGGAAAACATGAGCATGACAGGTATTTAATATGGGCTAACTTTCATCTATAAATGATTTTCCGAAGTTGAAAGGGAGTCATAAAAGCTACAATTTTATGCTTTCTTTTCGCCTGCTGTGCATTTAGACTGGACCCATACCAAAACTTTTACAGAAAATTAACCTAACCAGGTGTAGATCTACCAGTATGGACACTGTCCTATCTGATTTAGCTCATGAGGCAACTAGGTGCTGGAACTGGGTGTTTCAGTCCAGCACTCCAATAGGAAGCAAGATACAAATGAGCATTCTGAAAGTGAAGGTGACGAACAACAACTTCATCCTACTGCACAGACTCTGACGCAACTCCTTGTTGGTAGTGTAGATAAGAGTGAAAGGCTGCGGATTTATTGTCCCAAGAAATTACGGACCAAGGACGCCTGAGAGCTGGCACTAGTTCATTAAACCAGGGAGAAAAAATCCAACACAAAAAACTCCAATAAAAGGAAACAAACAAAAAGAACCCCAAAACCGAAATCAAAACCAACAAAACCAACAACAAAAACCAAAAGAGCAATAGTAGCAAAGAGCAATAGTAGCAAATCCGTATAAAATACAGCTTCATGCATTTAAACTTACTCTCACTCCTGCATGCATGAATCACTGCTTTTTTGTAAATCTTCATTAATTTTGTATTGATCTGGCGGCCTATCACATAAGCTGCAAAAATAAAAATTAATTATAAAACAAATAAAGGAAACTAAACTAACCTGGA
Organism: Hippolais icterina; assembly: GCA_013400075.1. NCBI lineage: Eukaryota > Metazoa > Chordata > Aves > Passeriformes > Sylviidae > Hippolais > Hippolais icterina. The sequence continues at coordinate 7,706 of VWYN01027301.1, read as the reverse complement.
GAACCATAAAAAGAAAATCCAGGTTTTTAAGGCTGCACAAGGAGAGGGCTTTTTGTTATTAAAACTGCAGTTGATTCAAGTGTCCTTTATGTTAGGTATGAACCCTTAATGAACTGGCTCTTTAAAAGAGTGAGAGCACATTAGCTTCTTCCATAAATATATATCATGTCTGAACTAGTGCAACTTTAATTTTGCTTGAAACATCCCATCACCACTATCACTATATTTTGACATTATTAGCATGTAGTAGTTCTTCTGCTTTATCCTTTCTTCACTCCAAACATATCTCCTTAGCTGGAAACAAATCATTCACAACCACAGTAAGCCTCCCCCTGTTTTCAGCTCTAACAGCACTTGGTTCAAAGTCCTCAAGTTCAAGGCCCTATTGCAAGGCTATACATGTTACCCCAGACTGGAGATATTTGTTTTTATGCCTTCCTTGATAAGCACATTCTTTCCTTTCTCTCAATTTTCCTCTTTCATGCTCACATCCATCTCCCCCTACACAGGAGACTGGTAAGACTGTTGCATATTGTTCTCTTTTTTATCTCTTCAGAGCTCATAGAAAACTTTTCGGTTGAGCATCTGTTCGGGTATCCTCATTTTGCCTAATAAAAACATCTCTCAGTCTTCCATCTTCAGTGATAATCATGCAGATGTCCAAGCCACACATGTGATGCTCCTGTCCCTTCCAACTCTTTAGCACTGCAGGGCTTCGCTAGTACCTGGCCTTGAGAGAATATACCCTCTTAAAAGACATATTTTTTTCTGTACCAACATTTCAGAAACACTTCACAATCCTTTTACAGAAACTCTGCAGCAAAACCAACAGTATGCACTAGCAGCTTACAACCCAAACAACCGATTCGGCTTTGCCTACTACCAATTACTTACAATGCACACGCACAGTAAAAAGTCACCTCAGTGAAGATCATAAGCCACTTGAACACTGGAATCTTTTCTAATCACTTGTGCAGAAGTCCAAATAGTTCAGCTCTTGAACAGGACAAGAATCCATCTACCTATAAAATTACCATTGTTGAGCTGGTTAATAATGCGTGGCAATACTGCAACAATTTTCAAAGAGATTTATGTAAGCTGACCATAACACGGAAAAAGTTAGACGAATATCGTCAAGCAGATTAACACGAGATTTCTTTGGGTCACTAGTTGCCAGAACCACAGTTGATAGCTCTTCTAGAGGAAGTACTTCAGCAAGTAGTACCCCAGGAGCTCCACTCTTCACTCGTCTGCAGGCATTCCCTGAGTGTGTATTAAGGAAAGTGAGAAATGCACCAGATATTGCCAAGATAATTTCTTTCAATCACCTAATGTCTTCCATAAGTCTCCCATCCAACTAATTTTGAGATCTAACCACATTTAACTGATTACTTCTGAAAGATTTAGAGCAGGGAACATGGCTGCAGGCATTCAGGGAGACACACACATTACCAGGGTGAAAGCATTTTTATTGCTTTGTGATTTCACCATCTGGAGAACATTATGGTATTAATGCATATGAAGTTATTAAACATTAAAAATGCTTTCTAAAAGCTATTACTGCCCTCTTATTTGGCAAAAGTTTGAAGATGTGTCCCATGAAGATTACATTGTTCAGGTTTTGAACATTTGTAACAAAGAATGCTACGTGTCATTAATATTTAAGAGCTGAAGAACTAGGGATCATGAGTGAACAAAAAGGGTATGTATAAAAAATGTTGTCTTATGAGTTCAACAACAGTTTACATGACCTTTCGCCACTGAAAAAAGGTACTGAAGATAAATAATAAACAATAATAAAAACAATAAAAATACTCAAGACACAGAGGTGCACAGGAAGTCCCAACAAAATTGAGTTTATCTTAAAATCTGTCTGGTGTCAAAGCAACACTTCAGGCAATGTCATTTAGCAGCTCAACACCATGGAATAACACTGAAGGAAGAAGGTAGAGCACCATCTTCAATGCCATTATAACTGTGTGAGGAAAAACAACCTGGTGTCTCAAACCCTTTCAGCTCAGGATGGAGTGCATCAAAGATTGACACAGCATTAACCTATACTCCATCCAACCTCAGAGAATTACCTTCCAGTTGTCATCTTCCTACAAAACCTTCAAAAAATTGTAAGACTTTCTCTGGAACCATAAGACTATAGAGGCAGTATTCTTAAGAAAATACATATATTAATTTAAAAATATGAAGACTTGAGGAAGAGAATATAGCTGAGAAATGTCTATGGACATATTTCTTGATTTAAGCAAGCAGCTTACTTAAAAGCTACTTTTCTGAGACCTTGGTAGGGAAAAAAAAGCTCAAAAACTACAGAAAAAACATACTTCCTTCTTAATAACCTCCAAAAGTGATTAATGTTTCATGCACTGAATATGACACCTCCCCTTGCTATGTGTGTTCAAACCACTGAGGGAAACAATAACAGCCCACATCATTCCTTTAATATGTTTGCCTTGCACATCTATTTCATTAGCAAGATTTTTTTCTTTTCATATACAAATTACAGATTTTATTGAAACAGTTTTACTTCCACAGTACCATGGAGCAATTTTGTACGGTTTTATAGGCTTTTGTGTCACTTGGAAAGCAGAGGCAATAGACAGGAAAAATTTTACTGCAAACGAGACCAAGTGGCAACAGAACACAAAGGGCAAAGCTGTAGAAAGAGACAGAGGATGAAGGGAATGTAAGCTCTGAGCAAGGAAGCAATTTTATGGCAGAAAATAAGTCACTATATTCCATATGTGACATACATTTAACTGAACTTTAAACTGAACAGACTTCCCACAAAGTAGGCTAAAGAGATGCATACAAAGAGCAAGTGCAGAAAGGTAGAAGAGGAGACAAACTTTCCCTTGAGGAGAAATGACTCCTCTTAAACCAAACACTTTGGTGAGTTTCCTGCTCCTACATGGTTTTGCATGACCCAAAAGCAGAACACAAAAAAGCTGCTGCAGACAATGATAAATCTCTCCTACAAGCCACAGGATCCCTACTACAGCTGTAACTGAAGGACATAAAAAGATAGCGATTTTTATTAGAGCAAAGAGAGAAGGTAGACTGATTTCATCTTGGCTCAGAACACCCTTCCTGGGCAGTAGCTTTAACATCTGCATGTACTAAAGGCCCTCAGAGCCTCCTCAAGACTTTTATGGCTCTTCTCATCCTTTGAATGCCAAAAAGGCACTGAAAATATATCTTTTCATACCAAAGCACGTAACACAGATCACTGCAAGCAGACTCCAAAGGCAGTTTTAGGTCTACAACTTGCATTAATCTATTTACTAAGGAAAAGCTAAGTTCTGCAAAAGTTGACAACTTTCTTCCAAGAAAGCTGTCAGAGCTGGCAGGAACAAATTACTTCTACACTGCAATTACTGGCCCATTTGTTTGGTATCAGTTGCAGGACTGGTGCCAACTTGAATACACAGGCATGAACTAAACTGCCAAAGGAATATAGGAATATGTAAGATTTAAGACACATATATTTATTACTTATTACTGAAGTTTAAAAGCTCTGAAGAAGCGTCAACACTGGAAAAAATCCATGCATTTATGCCAGTCTTGTTTGCACAAGAACATGATTGACAACCTAGGCAAAAACCCCTTTTAAGATTTATATTATTTTAGATATTTCAAGGAAATTGCCTCAAGCTGTGAGGCAATTACATTGCAATTACATTACAAAGCAGTGGCACGCCCTTGTAGCATTTGTCACATATATATACATATACTACATACACACGTGTGTGTGCACACATATACATACATACTTCTTCAATCTTTATTTCCATAAACAATTAATCAGAATCTTCCACTTCAATTCTTCATGAATTAAAGCATTCATGAACAGTACACAGAGGATTTTTTTTTCTAAATTAGATACAAATTCATAGCACAAAAGGACCTGTATTCTATAGTCAACATGTTTTAACCAGAAACTTCAACTCTGCCAGCAGACTCCAGTGTTCGTTTCTTATTTGTCCTTGCTACAAAGGGAGCAGAACAAAATGGGAAACCACTGTATGTTTGTCTTCTATAGATGTTCAGCTTTAGATTCACATAAAAGATTTGAAAAAGGAAATCCAGTGTTCAAAGATAATGCTTTGAGAGTTTCTGATCATGTAAGGTTTATTTGGAGTCATTTAACTAACAGTGAACAGCAGAAAAGAAAATGGTAAATGACAAAGGATAAAGTTGAAAAACCAAAAGGTGACTTCCTTCTAAGATAAATTGAATTGCTTCCTTTAAAAGGAACTTGTTGAGGACTTAAAGCCCTCAACAAGTACCATAACATGACTTAGCTCTTTGTGAAATGAAACCTTTTGTGTTCACTAACCATTTGCCTGCCAGGAGGTACAAGTAGACTGGACACAACAGCTGGCATTTTCCACATGGGACATTGTTGCACAATACATTCCCTCTCACACAGAATCACAGGTTGGAAGAGAACTTCAAGACCATTGAGTCCAAAACAGGCCTAACACCTCAACTAAACCATGGCACTGAGTGCCATATCCAGTCTTTTTTTAAACACTTCCAGGGATGGTGACTCCACCACCTCCCTAGGCAGATAATTCCAGTATTTTATCACTCTTTCTGCAAAATCTTGTTCCTAATTCTAACCTATACTTCCCTTGGTGTAGCTTAAGACTACTAAAGTATGAGTTTTAGCCCATACTACCACAGCAGCTGCCTTTGCTGTGGAGGTCACAGTGGGAACCAGGAACATTCCCTTTATACAAGATAAGGCCATTGTTGACTGATATTGCAACCTGATGTTTAGGACAGCACAGTTTTCCAACAGCAACAGGATTAAACAATGCCACTACTATACTAGTAAACTAACAAAACTGGAATGTTCTGCCAGTCAGAAGTTCAGTAGGTGAAAACAGCCAAGGATGGCACTGACCTGGCAGTACTAACCAAATGACAAATGATGACGAATTTACAGAGTGACAAAGCCTTAAAAATGATAAATGGAATTCAGAGCCACAGTAGCAAGGCTGAACCTTGAGCATCACAGTAGAAGTTGCATGTAAATTCCCACACAAAGTACCATACATAATCTTGATCATACTTCTAAATAAATTAAAAAAAGAAACTGAGGCAAATGAAAGGAGAGCTGATTAAGGGAACAAGAGGATTGTGAATCCTTATACTTGACCAAATTAAAGCTCAATAGTACCTTATCAATATAGATAAAAGGGAAAAAAACCCCAAGAGCTTTTTAAAGTGAATAATAACAGCTCATAGAAGAAAAAGAGGTTGCATATTTGCTTCAAATAAGTTCAAAGTGCTACTTATTGAGGAAACTGCATTTATACAACAATATTCCAGAGGCATAGTACAAGTAAAATGGAAAATCCTATTATTTTAGAGAGCGCTCAAAGTGTTTATAAAAAACTAATGGTAGGATGTGTGGAAGGTTATCTTAAACACCTCTTCAGTCTGTGAATGACCTGTCAAATACAAGAGCATTGCTGGTTTATTATATGTATTTATTAACAGATACCAAAAACTCTATTTAACATCTTTCATTATTATATATTTTCCCCAGCAAATAAAGAGTAATAATTATACCATGAAACACTAAACAATTTCTTTAAACTGTTCATTAAAAAGTAACAGAGTAACTCTTTATGATTCCATTTTTATGCTACTCACTATAGCTTCTTTACCCATATAACTGAAGTAACACAGCAACTATTTTTGTTACCTATCAACATGGTCATGACAAGGGCAAAAAGTTACTTCATTTGTACAGGCTAGTATCTCCTCTGCAGAGCAGGTTGGACCAAATGGACCAAAATAATTATGATCAAACAGAAATAATTAAATAAAACTCAGCAAGGAAAAAACAAATCTCTTCCTCTCCCCAACTCAGGGAGGGCATCACTTTTTTTTTTTTTATTTCAAGTTAGAAAGGATATAGAGTATATTTACACTGAAGGTAACATGGTAATTAAAACTAGTAAAAACATCAGCTCATTTGTTTTTGTTGGCCACATCACAGATTTATGACAGAACCTTCAAAAAATCTTTTTGGAGGCCATTTCCAAGGAAAGCAGTAGGTCCCCATATGATGTTTAGCAATGAAAAATTAACGATGAAGTTTTTACTAAAATTATGAGTTTAGTACTAAACTAAATGTTCCAATAAGCAACAACAAAGTTCTTTTAAATTGAGATGAGCAGGAAGCTCCTGCAGTTCTGGATTTACCCTGCAGGAATGCTACTTCTGAGGCGTATTTTCATATAAAAAAGAAGGTACCACCAGCATTCAGAATGATGAAAAATTTGACTGCTCCTAAAAACAAGAACATATTCTAACATGATGGTTCAGTTAGATTTTTCCCCTTCTGAACTCACAAAATTTTATCAACATTTTATCAACACTATACATAGCTAATGGAAATCCTATTCTGATCAGTGTGGATGATTAAGTGCTTTCACATCCCTCAATACACTAGGCAAAACACAAGCAGTAGGCAAATACTAGAGAAAATTGCTAGCATATTTAACAGAAACGTAGCAACATTCTAATGCTGCATTCTCACATGGGGATGAGGAGCCTACATTACCAGATAGTCCTAGGCACAACAATTGCTATAGTAATAAACAGTGCCCAGAAAAACTGGTAACAAACTTTCCATTCTTTACCATTATTCGCTTTACCATTATTCACTCCCTAAAGTGGAGTAAAAAGGCAAATGCCAGTTCCCTGCATTATACTTAAAAATATAAATAAATACCTCCACACACACATATGTATATACAAAGATCTACACACACACAGAGAACACTAACATCACTTCCTATCATCAGGCAAAAACTCAGAAAAGAAGTCCTACTTGTGTGGATGAAACCCAGTCATAAGCAGCTGATTAGTAGTACCTATTTTCTAACTTGCCAAACTCAAAGGCAAGTCAGTCTGTCATTCCAACCCACCTCTCCAGTATTTCTCTCTCCTGCTTTGAGCATTCACACAATCATAGAATTTTCATGGTTGGAAGAGACCTTGAGGATCAAGTCCAACCATCCACCCAGCACTACCACTAAACCACATAAAGCATAAACCACATCACCCAGCATCAGATCCAGATGCATCTTAAACACCTCCAGAGACAGCAACTGCACCACCTCCCAGGACAATCTATTAAAATCCCTGACCACCCTAACAGTGATAACCTTTTTCTAATATCTAATCTGATTCTTCTGTCTCAGCTGAAGGCCATATCCTCTAATCCTCTCACTGCAGTAGAAGAGGCTGACCTCCACCTCACTACAGCCTCCTTTCAGGGAGATGCAGAGAATGATGGGGTCCCCCCTGAAGCTTCCTTGTCTTATGATTAAACAAATCCAACCCCCTCAGCCATTCCTCATAAGACAGGTTTTCTAGTCCTTTCATGAGCCTTGTTGACTTTCACTGGACAAGCTCCAGCACCTCAATGTCCTGGAGGTGTGATGAGGCCAAAACTGGACTTGAGGTGCAGCGTCAATGACACCACGTACAGGAGGGTGATCACTCCCCTTGTCCTGCTGGCCACACTGTTCTTGGTTCAGGCCAAGATGCCACTGGCCTTCTTGGCCACCTGGACACAGGCTGGCTCACACTGAGCTGGCTCCCAACGGGCACCCCAAAGTCCCTTTTGCCGAGCAATTCTTAAGCCAATTCTCCCCCAGCCTGTAGTG
>VWYN01027298.1:3418-24899 GCA_013400075.1 Hippolais icterina | reverse complement strand
CATAGTTGTGTGGATTGTTATGTTGTATTTGTTCCTAACTAACAAGATAATGCCTACAATGTTTACAAACTAAAGGCAGGTAAAAAGAGACTAGTCAAAAATGTGTATTTAGGTTTAATGGCTAGCCTAATACAAAAAGTCTCAAGCTCTTAAAAAAGCTATAATGGCATGTGCAGCGCACTGTATATTTTTTCCTCTGAAAACATTCTTACTTACATTTAATTTTGAAATACAGAAGTAAAAATTATGCAGTTAGTATTTCATGAATTATTTAGAACTCTCTTTCTAATATTTCATGCTAATCCAAATAATATACTTTCCTTTCCTTGAAATTCTGTTTGAATATGTAAATTCATCATTCTTAGCAGCAAGATACAATAAATTTTCATTAATGAGTTATTTTGCCCCAACTTTTCAGATAGAATTAGCATAGAATTGAGTAGAGGCTGCCACACCTTGAATAATATTTTCATTGTATATCTTTGTTCTTGAGGAAAATTTTATCAGGCAAGTGTCAAATTCTGTGCTCAGCAAAGTAAGCTGTTTGAAATTAGTTAAATCAGTTTTAATCTGTTCTCTGGAAGGAAATTTATCTTAGCTATTATCCTGTCCACTGGACATAATATAGTATTTTTTGCTTAGGATAATTCAGCAAAGAAATTGTGGTCATATGTAAACATGGAACTTCACAGATACTATTATAAAGAGTTCCTGCCCTTGGATTCTACAAAATGTTTCTCCTTCCTTTCCTCCCAAGCTGTTTTTGAATATTCCTCTATTTCCTTAGAAAATTACTACAAGTGTTTCTAGTACTGTTAAGAAGTGGCTGAGATGTTTGGTATTTATTAGCTATAAATATTGTCTTTCTGTGTATAAACATATATGCATTTATGCATAACAATATAAATCAAGGGTATTTATATTACATCTTTTGGGTTAACTTTATAAATGTCAGTCATGCCTATGTGATAATTTTATAGGGGATGAAAAGGGAAAGAAATGTCCTAAACTGCGCAATATGCTGGACAAAGCGGAGGCTGTATAAATCACACTTGAAATTTAAACAGATTCACCAGATCCTGTGTGCTCTCAGACAAAGAAGGCCTTTGCAATATGTAAGAGAAGTATTCTGATACAAAATTAAGTATTCTGATACAAAATTATTTTATTCAGATGTATAAAGAGCTGATAGTTCAGTAGAAGATTGATTAATCTGTGGCTTTACCAACATATCCTGTCAGCAGTCTTGTTTTAAACCTGTGCATAGTGATGAGGACAACACTACTGTAAAAGTACCCATAACTGCTCTGCCCTAGCAACTGTCCTTAAGTTGCTTTCCCATAAGCCTGTCAAATGACCAATGGGGCTAGGTTTTACTGAACTGTGGAAAGAATAATCCATACTGATGGATATCTTAGCTCTACATAATATTTTGTCTGTACTATGTGATGTTAATCTGAATACGATGTTAACCTGAATGCAATGTGAATCTGTTTTTAGACAGTCATAGGGCCTTCTCACTTGGTCTGAGCCATAAGAGGCCTGGGATGGAAGTTGTATCTCAGAAGCTGCCTACATTTCATCTTTTATAGTTTCTATAGTCCATGAGGAGTAAATTTCTGTGAAAATTTCTAATGATCAGCTGTGGGATTGTCTTCCTAAAAGGGAGTCTAGTTTTTGCTTTTGCTTGTTGAGTGTTAAATGACAATTTGCCAGACTATGCAAAACTTAATCTTTTCTATATTTAGTAAGATACAAGTCTGCTTAGTGAAACACAAGTCTCAGATAGTAATTCAGTTTTCTATAATGTGAAATTGGTCTGCATCCAGAGTACTCTACTGTTTGTATTACAGCTATTAACATTATTTCTAAAGAATGAGCTGAACACATTCACAAATATGTAAAGCGTGAAGGTGGTGTCTCAAGGGTCAAGTCAGTAAGCTCTCCACAAATCAGTCATAACTCAAAAGTTATGACTTTTTCAGTGAACAGTTCTCCACAAATACAAGCACAGACAATTTCACGTAAATCAAAATCTCTGTAGTAAGTCAGAAGAAAGTGTGAATGCAAAAATATGAGTGAAATTATAAGCATATAAACAAAAGAGGACTAGAAGTGACTAAAAGCCCAGTGGCCTCTCATGACAACAATCAAGGAAATAGTATTAGAAATAGGATCTCAAATGAACATTTATTGCATGCTTTTAAAAACTATGTACTAAAATTTAAAAGCAAAAGAACCCAAATAAAAAATTACAATTCTTTAAAAGGTATGGGGCAGGGAATAGAAACCATCCTGCAAAATGTTTTTTATTTTAGGAAATAAAAGCATCAAGGTCTTGTTGATTGTACAATCTTACATAACTGACAAATGTAGTTTTAATCCATAAAGCCTCCAGCAAGGTGGTACAGCAGATAAAGATCTAATCATTCTTTTGGAATGAATACAGTTCAAGTCTCTAAACCTGTGATCCCCTATAAAATGAGTGATGTCTCAGCTCATTCCCACAGTCTTAAAAAAAAGTTATATGGTTTGGAGGCCTATTCTCTATAGAGGATATCATATTAAAACCTGAAGGATAAAAACCTGAGGATACCAGATGCCATCATTCATATAAGACAGAGAGTGAAAGAATATCTAGAACTCTGCTTATTGAATGCTTTTCGACATACATAAATCTATTTCCCTTCAGAATGCTGGTGTCATGGCCAATCTCATACCTGTCCTAATCTGAATGATAATGACCCGTGGATTTCTCTTGCTTCTAGTTTGGCTTGAGGTAAACATCTATACAACTGCCTGCAGGTGACCCGTGCAAATCTTAGCATCTTCATTTGTTCTGCTGAACAACATTCGGAATATATCCCCAATAGTATTTTGAAGTAAAACCTTTTTAGTATGTGACTTCACAGACTCAAGGCTATTTCCACATAAACTTTTTAAAACATTTTAATCTGTGGATTGTGAATCTGGAAAATACTGTAATGTTCAGTATAAGACCAAAGCATTGTTCTAACAATTTACTACCCTTCCTAATAAAACTGAAAAATAATTTGCTGACAGAAAACTGGTGGCAGGTGTGCTTTACTGTTGACAGCTGCATTTCTGACATGGATCACAGAGAAACTGTAGTGTTCATGCTAGAACATCTGGACCATTTGATCAGATTTCAAGATCTAATTCAAATTGGCTGTCTATTATCATTTTGCAGAGTAAAGGAAAGTAGTATTATGGTGCAGCATTCATATTAGCAGAAGAAAAAAATCATAAATTATTATCTGAAAAATGTTTTGTTCTAAGAAAGACAAATAATGCAGCAACTATTTAATAGAGTACCACTGGATCAAGATATTTATTTACACTTGTGTAATGGTCAAAAGTACTTTACAAGACCAACATTAAAGAAATGCAAGATAACAAAAAAAAATTAAAATAGTATGTTGATACTAACATCAATATAGAATAGCTCTCATACAATAGATATTTTTCTGGACTGCATATTTATAAGAAGGTTGAAGTGTCTCTCATTAAAACAGCCAGTGAAATAAAAGGATCTGAATTCCCCGAGGCATCTGTTGCTCTAGAAGATTAAATACCAGATTACACTGAAAGAGATAAACATCAAAAGCCAAATGGTAATGTTAGTCACATATTTCACCACCCTTTTCTTAACTAATTCAGGCTTTCTCAGGTGCAAAACTATTGTCCCCAAATGAGTACCTGAAGATGCAAGATGAATTAGAAAATACTGGATATGTTTCCATGTTACAACAATCAATACTAGGGAAAGGATGAAATCTTCAGTTGCCTACTAAACAGGAACTAGAGTATCTATCTAATCAACTGGTAAGCTTTTGAGAGAGTTTTGTTGCTTCATATTAGAAGTTTACAGAAGTTTCCACTTTGTTTACATGTACATCAAAATCAATCATATGGAACTATCCCTGCTACACACAACTCCTCTTAGAGTTTAAATCACAGCAAGAGTTTCTGAGTTCCACAGTGTAGTTGCCTTCCTCTCCCTTCTGCTGCAGGCACAATCTCTTTCGAGCTGCTGCCATCTCTTGTTCAGTCCTGTTCACTTTACTGCTGTGGAGTTACAATGGCATCCACCCTCAAAAGCAACAGCAGCACTTGCCAGGGCTTTAGCACATTTTTGTTCCTTATGCACCTCTCATCCTTACCCTTGCTCTAGCTCTGCAAAACAAAGTTCAGTGGTGGGGCTTTCATCTACCTAGAGGAGTTAGTTTCAGATTCCAGTCAGTTTTGGCACTGTTCTACAGCCATAACAGCATTCTGGACTCTAGAGCACTAGCTTATCTGTTCTTTTGCTGTTGAAAAATCAGACCAATCTTGAAAATAGATTAACAATTACTTAACTGAGGAGAATAAAAATTAGGAAAAGACATGAAATGAACCTGCAGCCTTAGGTAAACTGCTGTAAGAGTATGAATGACTAGGAAAACAAAACAATACCATTTTCTTTACAAGAATTGTAGTTGTGTAGGTAATTTCTACCTAATGTCTATTTATGAAGATGTGTTTTAAAAGTAATTTATATAAAAACTATTAAATCTGCAAATATCTGCTGCATATATATCTCATCAAATAAAATAGATTCACTGACTGCTTAAAGTATTCTCTGGTCATTTTTACTAGTGAAATAGGGCAGAAGCGTACCATGAGGAGTGTCTTTAAATATTTAATCTGGTTTGTGTTCAACCTATTTTGTTATAAATGCTTGCAGTAGGTGTAAGCGCAAAGAAAACTAGGTCATGTGTAAACACAGGAGCAGTAAAATCATAAACAAGTGGAGATGAATGTGATCAAACTGCAAGTAAATAATTCACTTACACTATATAACAGAATATTGTAATGTCAGTGTAAAGGACTAGGATACTGTAACCTTGATGTATCTGTGCCATTTTAAAGCCTTGAAGTCCAAACTAAATTGTGTCCTAAATATTTCTTATTAAAGATTTCCTAAATCCTTCTTTTAAGATCTTGGCTTCCTAGTTTATTGAATAACAATTAAAATATTAAGAAGTTTTAATTTATATTTAAGAAAATATGGTGAGATGCTGGCACATGTTGCCAAATGAGACAAAATGCATATGATTCCTGGCAACTCTGACTAGAACTGCAAGTATTCTAGATGAAGAAATTTTATTAAGAGTGAGTGATGGCTTCCTGACTAGTCATTTATTCTATGAAATCATGCTGACTTTGAAGTTATTATTTCCAATAACATTCTTTTCAAGGTTGTTCTGTAAAGATTCTACAACCATAATCTTGTTTGGAGAAAAATTGCGCCTTGATTAAAGACATGTCAAAGACATAGTTTAAAGAGTTAAAAAATCTGAGTATAAGCAGACTTATCCTTAATAGTTAACAACATTCTCAGTCTGCAAGGTACTATCTATGAGATAGACAATTGATCTGCAAATGGCTGCTAAAAACTCTCTACAGAAAATAAAACTGGCACTCAACTGCTTTAGTTGGGGTTTACAGGAATAAAGTCCCTCCCACTGGAAGCAAAAAGCAGGTTTGACCAATTGATGAAACTGAATAAGCACAACTTTATGGGGCCTGATGACATGAACCCATGGGTCCTGAGGGATTGATGGTTGATGCAATTGCCAAGGCACTATTCATATTATATGAAAACTCATGGTGATCAGTCCCCAGTGATGGGAGAAATTAAACACCTCTCCTATTTCTAAAAAGGGGAGAAAGGAAGATGGGAAATAACAGAGCAGTGAACCCTACCTCTGTGTCTGGGAAGATGATGGAATAAATCTTCATAGAAGGAACGCTAAGGCTCATGCAAAACAAAAAGATGTCATGAGATGGTCAGGCATTTCACTAATGGCAAATGTATACCTGACTGACCTGGTTGCCTTCTATGATGAAATGACTACAACAGTTAGTAGAGGAAGACTAACTGATGTCATCTACCTAAGCTCCTGTAAGTTCTTAAATGCAGTTGCACATAACATTCTTGTCTCCATACTGGAGAGACATGGATTTGAAGGGTGAAATATTTGTAAAGGAATTGGCTAGATGCGTGGGACTAGGGAGTTTTGGTCAATGTCTGGGTGGAGGCTGGTGATTTATGCTGCCTCTCAGGTCTCTGTCTTGGAAACATCTCTCTTGATCAATATATTTATCTTTATCAATGATATCAACAGTGGGATCAAGTGCACACCTTGCAAGTTTGCAGATGACACCTAAATGAGGGCTGCTGTTGACAGAACAGATAATGGATGCCATTCAAGGATACCTGGACAAACTTGAGCAGTATTGCCAAAAACCTCATGAAGTTCAACAAGTACAAGCACAAGGTTTTACATCAAAGACAAGGAAGTCCCAGACAGGGCTAAGCCTGGGTGAAGAACACATCGAGAGCATCCCTATGAAGAACAGTTCTGGTGAATGGAAACTGGACATCAGGAGCAGTTTGTGCTTGCAGTCCATAAAGCCAAAAGCATCCTGGGCTGCATCAAAACAAAAATGGCCAGCAGGCCAAGGGAAGATTCTCCTTCTACTCTGCCCTCTTGAGATGGCAGTGATCCAAGACTGGGACCCCAACACGAAGAAGATGTGGACCTGTCAGAGAGATGAGGGCCCCAAAAAATGGTCCTGGAGGACCAAAGAGCTGGAACATCTCTCCTGTTTAAGACAGGCTGACAGAGTTGGAGGATTTCAGCCTGGAGTGGAAAGGCTATGGGGACACTAATTTCAGCCCTTCAGTACTTAAAGAAGTCTTATAAAAGAGAGGGAGAGTGACTATATACATGCACAGATAGGAAAAGTGGAAAAAGTTTTAAACAAACAGAGGAGATATTTATATTAGATATTTGAAAGAAATTTACAGTGAGGGTGTGGGAGACTGGTGAAAAAGATTACTGGCTCAAAACAACTGAAGTGTGTGTGTGCAGGGAACAGGACAAATTCTGAGGAAAGTGTGATAGTGCACTGCTCCACACTCCACCTGCCTGGAGGATCTAATCCAGCTGTCAGTCACTGGTACACCTGGAATACTGGAGGCAAAGCCCCACATCCCACTCTGTAGGCCCCATCTAGCCCAGAGTGGCGAGATGACTGGAAATACCACCTAGGGGATGGCGTGGCCACAGGAAGCCACAGCAATAAAAAACATTGCACAATGACTGTGGTCACGTTCCTATTGTCCTTGGACTTTACAGCAGCTGAGACCCCAAGGCAGTAGATATACCTTTCTTCTCTCTCTCTTGTCCTTTCTTTCTCTCCTTTTTTACTCCTAATTTCCTCTTCCTAAAATCTGGTTAACTTAAAGCTTTTCTTGGTTAGAATCAATGTTTTATGAAATGCTTTAGTTTTATTGAATATTTCTTTTAAATTCTGACCAGTTCTTGATCTTTTAAAATTCACCAGTAATCTGTTTTTTAATGTCCCAGGAACTTTTGTCAAGTTTTTCTTTGTGCCACCTCAGGGAAAAGTAGTATCCTAAGACCCTTTAAAATAAACTCACAGATGGAGGACCAGAGGTTTACAAACACTGATGAAATATTGTTAACAGGTTGCTCAGAAAAGTTGTGGATGTGCCATTCTTGGAAATGTTCAAGGAAAGGTTGGGTGGGCTTTGACAAATCTGGTCTAATGAAGGTGTCCCTGTCTTTGGCAGCAGGGTTGGAATTAGATAATTTTTCTGATCCAAAGTGTTCTGTGACTGTAGTATGTATGTACCACCATGATTCAGCAGGGCACTCACATACAAGACTTAAAATACTTGTTCCTCTTGAGCTAATACCCACAACAGCATTCCTTTATAATTTTTCATGTCAATGATGCAGTGTTTTCTATAACTGGAGATATTTTATGCATGTAAGGAAAGTGAAAGAAACATGCTGCTGCATTTATCATAGTTCTACTGTACATGGTTAAAGAACTGTGAAAAGGCAGGGGTAGTAAAAATGATCCTGCCTTGACTAAAGAATATGTACATTTGATGTAGGCATGACAAACATTCTGTGATAGATCACACGTCCCAGCAGAGATGAGGTCTGGTCACGTGGTCACGGTCTGTAGCAAGGAGAATGCCATACACCAGCTGTTACTGAGCTGAAGGAGTTGTTGTCTTTCACCCTGTTCATGGTACCCTACCTGCTGTGTGCACAAGTCACCACACTAAATCTTCTGTTGTCATTCTTTCCTGATCAATAACTACTGCCTTGTGGCAGTGTGGTTATGACTGAATCAGATACTGCTGCTCAAGATCTGTTTTTAAAAAGATTTATTTTTGGATTGTCTTGCTAGGCTGAAACAAAGTGAGATTCCTCCAGCTACCAAAATATTTCTTGAGGGCCATCACCATAGCACCGAGATGCCAATCTTTTCATAATGAAAAGGAGCTGAGACCAATAATAATCAGAATAGACCAAGGAACAGAGCAAGAACACAATTCAAAGTTATTCATTATCAGTGTGTCTTTCTGTTACTCTATGAATGAGTAGATTGCTTTGGTTGAGAAAGGAACATATAGACAACATGACATAATATACAGAATTTTTTACACAGAGCATTTCTTTGCCTTTGTTTTTGTTTTAAAAGATTAACAAATGGAATATTGGCTCAACTACCCCAAAAAAGGAGCAAAAGAAAAAAGTTGTCATAACACTAGGAAAAATATTTGCTTAAGGTTAGAATGTGGAGGAGAGTGGCCTTCTGACTTGTGATGGGGTGGACATCTGGTCAGGAGAAAAACCATCTACTGCATTTTTCACAATCTCTATTTCCATTTTCTTTTGTTCTAACTGGTTCAAAAATACCTAGGAAAATAAACCTTGTGGCTGATCTAAACTAATAAAAAGAGGCAAACCTGAATGGATAGACACCCTGCTAGATATGAAGGAACTCATTAGGAAGTGTCATCTCTTCACTATCATACAGAATTACGTTCATGGTTTTGGCAGATGGGGAAGATTCAGGCTGAAAGCTGTAATACTCTTTCAGAAACAGCTTCTTGTCTGGGAATATGTCATGCCAATGTATATTTCCTTTGGTTTAAAATCTCATGTTCAGGCAGCAGAAAAGAGTGAAACTGATACAATGTTCTACTGCCTTGTCCCAGTTTTCTTTCAGGTTTTTGTTTGTTTTGAGGGGTTTTCTGTTTGGTTTTTTTGTTTGTTTGGGGTTTTTTTGGGGGGTGGGGGGTGACGATCTTGCATTGGATATATTTTGTATTCAATTTAGGGTCTTGTATGCACATTAAAAATTGCTTGAATGTGTATGCTGCATGTAGTGGTATTTGGACACTCTTACCCCACAATTTCCCTGCCCACACTAAGAGCCTAAAGGTAGGCTTAAAGAAATATTGTCCTCTTCTGAGACTGGCAAATCAATCCATGAAGAAAAAAAGAAGAACCTATTTAAAAAAGCAGTAACTTTCCTCCCCTGGTTTCTGAAATTTAACAGAAAATTTAATTAAACTGGATGAGTATAGTTATAATTGTTCATTAAAACTGCAGGTAAAAACCTGTGTCCAACACTGTCTGGAGAAGGAGTTTGTTTTACTCTAAAGGTGAAAATTTCCCGAGATTGCAGCATTTTTTTATCATATTAAAACCAGAGGAAATAACCCCATGAAAAATACAGTCATGGTTGTCATCAGTTCTTTAAGATACTTAAGGTAGATTCCATGTTTAAAATGTCTAGGAATGGGTAAGTATAAAGGAGGCTGCAGAGTGGATGCCAAAAAAGAAGGAATTAACAAAGAAAAGCAAAGTGCTTAATGTTTTTCAGTCAGCTTTTCTGCAGAAACTAGGCATACTTTCAGATGCATGGGGAAGGAGAATATAAAGTCAAGATTGACACCTATGGAAAACTATGTAGAAATGTAATTTCTGGGAATGACAAAAAGGAAACCTGGTAGAAATTAGAAAGATTAGTCTAAGTTTTTTCTAAATAACTTAGAAGATTAAGTAATGAATGAGACTGGACATCAGCAAGAATTTTTTTATGATGAAAGTGGTGAGACATTGTACATGTTACCCCAAGTTGGGAAGGTCCCCCTAAAACTATTTCAAGGCCAGAGGCTTTGAGCAATCTTTTCTGGTGAAAGATGTCCCTGTCCATTGCAGGATATTCAGACTTGGTGGAGGGAGCTCCACGTTGTCTTGGAGCTTCTCCTATTCTTCCTTTCTTCTAAATTTCTTTCAAAAGGCAGCAGTACAAGCATCAAAGAAACTTTTTAAGGGATATATGCCTCCACTCAACTCCTACCAATTATATTAACTTCATCAAACATTCCCAGATTAGTTATCCTAGATCTTCATACATTTAAAAAGAGATATAGATGGAAGAAAATTACTTCAACTTTCTCCTTATGGGTAGCAGAGTTGATATGAGCTGATGCCGTAAAAATAAGGAGAAATTTATTTTTCCTGTAGAAGCAAAGGAATTGCAAATGATACTCTGAAAATGGACCAATCTTGCTCTTTTACAGTACTATAATATAATTCTGTACCTGAAATAGGGAAAAGCAAAAGGAAAAGCGTAAGAGAAAGGAAAAGCAAACGGAAAAGCAAAAGGGAAAGCATAAAAGAAGAAAAAACAAAAGCAAAGAAAAAGGAAAAAGAAAGAAAGAGAAAGAGAAAAAGAAAAAGAAAAAAAGAATAGAAAAAAGAAATGTTGATTTGCATCTATGCTTTTGGTTTGCTTAAAATTAATTAGTTAATAATGAATATTTTTAGCCTGAGTTTCATTTTGGGATGAAGCTTTTGCTAGCTCTCTTCCAAGACAGTCCCTCACAGAAGTCTCTTTTGCTCATGTTAGCCATTGCATATTCATCATACATTAGTTTCACCCTAAATATTTTGGAATTTGGACAGAGAAGACATATCTCTAAGATAGGAAGGTCTTCTCAAATTGCATAAACATGCAACAAAGTAGGACTCCAAACAACAACACGTTTTTCATATTATGCAATAATTTCACTCCTTACTTCATAAAGAACTATTTTTGAAGGGATTATCTGCTATTTCATTATACAGAGTATATCTGTGTATAACCTATCTCTAAGGCAATGGAAATTTTATGAGATTTTCACTGGGATTGATCTGCAAAGGGGTTTGCAATGGTTTTGGAAGCAAGTAAAAAACCTCTAAAGTATGAAAAAGCCCATAATTTATTAACAATATGCTTGTGTCTCTCTGTTTAGAGAAGTGTGATTTCTATTATGCACTAGAATGTTTGCCATAACCTTTCCCATATGTCCAGGTACAAAAATAGCCCTATCTTCTCCAGTCCTCATTTTCTGCCTGGCTAAATGAGTAAAGTTGATTTGTGTCCTACTATTCTGCAATATTTTTTAAATAATATGTATGGCACTAGAACTAGGTATATTTTCTGCTTAAACAGAATGACTTGCACTGAGGAAAGTGTATTAGAGAGCAAAAATTCTTAAGAGTAAATTTCTTGAAATTCAAATTCAGAAATGGCAGTCACTGCCATTTGGTATCTACTGATGAGAGTGGCAGTTTATTAATAATCTGTCATGTAAAGCTGACAAATGATGTGCTGAATTCCACCCAGTTATACAATGAAATCTCCTCTGTTATTACCTCTAGAATTACCTACTTCGTGTTGAAAGAATTTTGCAGACATAAATACACCTCAATGTTGTTTTCTGAGTACAAGTTACCTCTGTTTTCTTCCCCTAATTCCTCATTATTGATAAAATGCTTCAGCATAAGGCTAATCTTGGCCTCTGAGTGTACACATAGTCCAAATAAATACCAAGTATCAGTTCAGATACCAACTTTGATAAACACTGATAGGGCTATCAGTGTTCAAAAGGACAAATCATAGTACATAAACTCCTTACTTTTGATATATCATGGGGGAAGAAAACAAAAAAGAAAACAGTATTCTAGAAGTTGCATACACCTATTCAAGTTATACATTCAAATGCTTGCAAGCAATTTATCAGTGCACAAATGCCAGTGGACTAGGAGGAGATTGTACTGGAAGGAACTGCTAGAAGTACACAGAAATATGTAGAAACATTTCTAGTAAATGACACATACTTTATTTTTCTCCTCTCTAGTCACTTTAATTTTTAAATTAGATTAAAATTTCTAAGAATTGCATTCTAAAATGCAACTTTTTTTTTTTTTTAGAAAGTTGGTTGATTTTGCCTCATAATACCTAAGAAACTTTACTCAACATATCCAGTAGTGAAACCTAAAACTACAAAAATTTGAAGTGTTTTCAAATTCCCTCTTTATCCCTTTCTACTTTTCCATTTCAGTNCTTGGCTCCTCCCCCTGGGTGGAGCATCTCACAATGGGATGATCTCATTCTATGAGTCATGCAGTGGGTCTTTGATGGCCCATTGAACAGAGATAACTGCCAGAGGGAGTTATCTATGAGTCATGTGGCAAGGCATTGTTAGGCTCGTTAACAGAAGATAAGGAAAACACTGCCCCACCTTGGCTCCAACGGCTCATGGGGATAGAATACATACCTTGGGCACAATTTTACATTGTAACCTAGGACATACAGTGAGCTGACTGGGACAATCAGGCTGATAGACATTGGAAGCTAGTTCAGAAGAAAAATCACTTAAAAATTTGCTGCCAAGCACCACTGGAAAAGTCATGCTGAGACAGCTGAATCTTTGACCTTACTTAGATTTTTTTTGTTGTGTTCTTTGATGCATCTATTCAAAACACTATATTTAGTTGGAGCTATGAATTAAAAGAATTTAACAGTCTTTTGTTTAGGACAAACACTATCATTAGTTGTGTATTTGTTTACATGATATGTAAGTGATTTTCTCTTAAAAATTCTGAAAGATTCAACTGAGATCAGTTGAGATTTTGCTGTACTTGATGCCCAAGTGAATGTGAATGAATCTGTTGGGCAAATCTTGGAACATGAGCTGCTAAGGATTTTTTTCTCCATCTGTGCAGGAAATCATGCATTTGTGGGACCCATCATCCCAAGCAGACTATACTATAAGGTTTTTTTTTCACTATCCAATTTTTCAGGTTTTATGTCTATACAATATCTTACTGAGAATAAAGATAAAGGAAAACTCTTCAACAGAACATGCACACACTCAAAATACAACATTTCCCTGAAAGATAATGCAGTTTTGTCCCAGTATTTGTTCAGAGATAGGAAGCATTGAGAAAATGCCATGTTAGGCAAGTATTTTCACATGACAGCTTCTAATTTAACTTCTGTAAATGAACCATAACTGTGTATGAAATGGAAAAAATGTTTGCTTATTTTGCAACTTCATCAAACAAATATTGATCAGATTTCAGCTCAACTCTTTATAGATCCACAAACAGTTGACAGTTCATGAGATACTTTTCAAGAGGAATATTGTCTGGGAAAATTTGATTCATTCATGAGCAGAAGCTGTATGAAGATGAAAAGGCAGGACATTATCATTTGAAGCATGTGTCCAATAGCCTAGCAACTGTCTAAATATTCAGTCTATTTTTAATTCTCTATTTTCAATGTGAATTTTAAGTTCTCAAATCTCTGATAAACCTGTGCTTAAACAGCACTTTCAGTACTGCAATGAGTAAAGTTATTATTTCTCTTTTTTCATGACTATATAAAATATAAAGAAAATAAAAGATGTAACAAAAAGTGGATTCAATTCTAGTTCCCAATGTGTAAAGCAGTAAATAGGATACTGTATATGGCTTTTATTAAGCCCTTTAGATATTTATTGGGCATCTTCCTGTCAATTTGTGCAAGGTAGAGACATAAACTAGTGACTCATTTATGTTTTTTACAATTCCAGTGAAAATAATGCATATGAAAGGTATAAATATTTGCATACTTAAGAAAATACAGGTTGTTGACCTGACTGACAAGGTCTTATAAGATCAAGCTCATTGGAATTGCATGAAAAAGGACTTCAATTACAGACCACCAGTATCAATAGTAATCTTTTTACTAAGTTTTGGGAAAAACTCCAGAAGAATATTTCTCAGGTTTATAAATACCCAAAAGCTGTTCAAATATCATTTCTTTTCTTTTCTTTTTTTTTTTTTCCCTTTATTTTTTTAAGAAAGGAAAAGAAATTGTCACTAGACCACAGTACCAAGTGTGCTATCCAGTCTTTTCTTAAACACCTCCTGGGATGGTGACTCCATCCCCTCCCTGGGCAGTGCATTCCAATGCCCAATCACACTTTCTGTGAAGAATGTCTCCTCTAAACCTGAGAGAAGAGGTCAACCCCCACCTGGCTACAGCCTCCTTTCAGGGAGTTGTGGAGTGTGATAAGGTCTCCCCTGAAACCTTCTTTTCTTCAGGCTAAACACCCTCAGCTCCCTCAGCTGCTCCTCACAGGACTTGTGCTCCAGACCCTTCACCAGCCTCCTGCTATTCTCCAGACATGCTCCAACACCTCAACACCTTTCCTATATTAAGGGGTAAAGCACTGGACACAGAATTCAAGGTGCAGCCTAACCTGTGCTGAGTACAGGAGAGACAGCCACTATCCTGCTCCTGCTGGCCACACTATTGCTGAGGATATCCTGGTACACACAGGCCAGGATGCCATTGGCCTTCTTGGCCACCTGGGCACACTCTGGTTCATGTTCAGCTGCTTTCTGTCACAGCATCCCCAGGGTCCTTTCTGCCTGGCCACTGTCCAGCCACTCTGTCCCCAGCCTGTAGTGCTACAGGGGGTTGTCTTGGCCAAAGTGCAGGACCTGTCTCTTGCACTTATTAAACCCCATGTCACTGGACTTGGCCCATCGATCCTGCTCAGAGGACCACACTTCAGATGGGTCATCTGATCATAGAAGGAGATCAGGTTGGCCAGGCAGGGCCTGCCCTGCATAAGTCCATTCTGGCTGGGTCTGAGCTCTTGGCAATCCTGTAGGTCTTGCATGATGGCACTCAAGATGATCTGTTCCATAACCTTGCCACACCAAGATGAGCCTGTAGTTTCCTGCAGTGTCATTCCAGCCCTTCCTATGGATCGGTCACATTGGGTAGCTTCCAGTTATCTAAGACCTCCCCGGTGAACCAGGAATGATGATAAGTGATGGAAAGTGGCTTGCTGAGCTCTTCTGCTAGCTTCCTCATCACCCTAGGATAGAATAGTCTAGTCCCATTGACATAAGAGCATCTAAGTGGCTCAGTAGGTCACTGTGTTCTCCTGGATTACAGGGGATGCTGGCTGATCTGCTCCCTGTCCCTGTCTACCAGGTCAGGAGGCCAGTTGTCTTGAGGATGACCTGTCTCTTGCAGCATTACAAAATGGTTGCACTGTATCTTTTGGTCTTGGGGAGAAATTTCTTTAGAGAGTTAGTAGATATCTACTAATATAAATTGAAAGCTTCTTGCTGTGCTGCAGTTTAAACCTCTCTGTTTCATATGTTCTGTAATAATAGGGGCTGGATGAAAGAGAAAATTTTACCTTTAACTTATAATTTACATTTCCTATTCCACATCCTTTGTAAAAAAGGAGTAACTCTAAGCTTACAAAAGCAGGTATTGACACAGCCTATAAATACAGATTAGTAGCTTCAAAATATTTCTTCAAAATTTTTCCCATTCCTGAAAGCAACAAAGCAAAAGTGTGCTTAATAGGATTTCTGTGAATTAACAAAGAAGTTCAAGGATATTTTAGAAAATCAGTCTAAGTACATTTCTAATACTCTATTGGCAATTGTACCCACTACTGTGTCCATTACAAGTGATTATTAGTATGTCAAGGAGACACATGTCTGCCACTCATCAAATAATTTAAATAATGTAACTGGAGAAAATTATTCCAAAATTGATGCCCATTTAGCTGTATAACACCGATGTTTCTTCTTTGCTCAACTTCCTTTAGTTTCAAACAAATTTGTACCTTTTGCAGCTACATATAGTAAGCCCTGTCTCTTGTCCACAAGACCAGTCTCTTAAGCAAGTTTCAAGGGATGATAATTACTGGCTGAAAACGACAAAGTTCTTTCTAAAGAACAGGACATAATTACCATTGCAAAACCCTGAGGATTATAATGTGGGTCTATAGCTTACATTAGAAGAGATTTATTGATTTAGAGAATGATTTATCTCATTGTATGTTTGGCTGCATCAATCTGAAAATGAAATTCAAGCTACCTTCCCTTTTAAAGCTGATTTTAATTTCAGAAATAATCATACTCCCAAGAGGTGCAATGGCATCCTCAGAGGTAAAAAAGAGAATATCATCATGATTGCATATCATCATTCTGTACTAGTCTGTGGCCATGGTAGGACTTTTTAATCAATATTTTCAAAGTATGCTTATTAAAAAAAGAAAGTGTTTTCAGAATAAAAGCTATTTTTTTTCCATTTCACATTTTATCCAAGTTGGTTAACTTTAATTGGTTCTATTCCTTAATAAAAAAATAATTTAGTGTATATATTGTGTTTTAAATAAAAGAAATAATTTTTAGGTGGTACATTTTAATCTTTGAGAAAGAAAGAATTTTTTCCAGCAGGAGTTTTTTGTGGCTTCAAATAAACAACAAAATGAACATTAAAAGGACCCCAGAATTTACTCTCAATTTACATACAACCCTTTACTTTTACCATGATGTGGCATGCAAAGTATCTATCAATACCTTTTCACACATCAGTGAATCCACTATGGAAAGTATTGAAAGATAAATTTGCTGTACTACTTTTCTCTGTTTTATTACATATATTCCTAAAATTTACAATAAACTAAGAAGTGGTTAAGCACTTTTACAGTGCTTTTAGGAAAATACTACTTTACACATTAAAAATGCATAAATACACATTTCTATGTATGCATGTATACTTGTCTATCTATAAAGCAAAAATGCAATCAGAGACTATACATAATCAAATCTGAATGCATTCAGGAAGACTAATATGCTTTTAAATATATATGCCCATGTTTTTATGTATTTCTTTCCATCCATTCATATGTAAATAAGTAATCAGAACTAAAGTTCTCCGAATATAATCTTAAATGCAGTAACTACATTCAAGGTGTTTCCAGTTAGCCTGAAAGCATACTTATAGAAATATATCTGATAATTTGTAATACAGGACTTAGAAAAATTCATGCTAAATGGAATTTTGAGATTACGTCTGCAAAGTCTGTCTTCAAAAAGATTAATTTTAAAATAGAAAAATAGATGTTTGTTATATTGATTTTCTAGATAATATAAAAATATAAGAAATGATAAAAAATTAAAAATTATGGTATTTCTGGGATGATGCAATATTATGTCACAAACATTGATTGATGGAAGTTTTCATAAGTGTCAGCTTGTAGAAATAGAAATCACAAACTGAGCCTATGATAAAACTCAAGCTCAATCTCCATGTCTACTTCCTTCCTGTCATTGCTTTCACTGATATAGAAATACCAAAAAGGTGAAAAAGACAATTATGGAAAATTAGCAGAATTGATTCAGCTGCTTAACATCCTAAGGGGAGAGACACATCCTTCACAATTTTTGAAGCTGCATGCTGCCCCTTACAGACTCATCTCAGATCATCCACAAGGTGTCAGGAAATAGATTTTTTTTGTTTGCTTCCATTGTATATTTTTTTATAAATTAATATTTTTCTCCAAAGGAATATATTGCAAATTTAAGTGGCTGATTTGTAGCTTCCTTGAGAAAATTTGCCATAGTCTTGAAATTTTATTTTCCTTCTTTAATCACATGAGGCAACAGATGAACGTATATAAATTTCAGTCCAATAAAACAATGTAAGAAAATTCTCTGACAAATCTGCTGTACATACAGTTTACAAGCAACACTGAGGAGAATCCCACGTTTTATAGACATCATTGAACTTTATTGATTCATGCAAGGAATTAGACTATTTATCTTTCTACTTTAAGGAGAATGATAAGATGATAATATTGGAAAAGAGCCCTCTTACATATTAAATCCCTACCAGATACATTTTTTAAATTGCTCCAACTAGGCTAAACTTGAGTGATCCAATTTAAAGAAGTTACAAATTGGGGTTTTTGTGGCTTTGGGTTTTCTTTCTTCTGTATTGGGTTTTTGAAGCTTTGAGAGCTTTTTGCTGGATTTTCCCAAAAAAGTTAATAATTTCTGGTTTGTATCATCTGCGGAGGGTTTTTTTTTTAATATCAAATCCTCCTCCCCCTTACTTTACCATATTTTTAATATATTTATCAATTATTTAATGCAGTTAGCTTAGCTGCCTCCTATATTCATAGCCATAAAAGTCCTTTTGCATAAAAGGTTCCTCAAACCATGAGATACTGTTGTCTTTGTATACTTTTTTCTTTGAAAATCAAGCTTCATTATACACAATACACACACACATATATACTTACGTGTATTTTATATAATATCAATTGTTCAAAACATAAGGGGAAAATGTTACCAGGAATCTTATATCAACTAATATACCAGTATTATAGTGAGACTCCTCTAACAGTTACTTCAGTGTACTGCTATTAAAGACTTGCAGTATTTCCTGAACCTCTAGGAGTTAACAAACTTCACAAGGCAATGACCTATACAGTTAACAGTTTTGACGATAGTAGGTTTGCTTACTGATAAAGAATTGTGGGATAACACTGATCAATTTCATTCTGAAGGACTGAGCAAAAGAACAAGAAATAATTGCATGGAAAACCAGCAGAAACAAAATGGAAACAAAGTCCACTATAGCTGCCCAAATATTAAGAAAAAAATTTTTACATGATTTTTTAAATTGATATTACAAAATTTTAAATTTTAAGCTGTCAAAAGAAGCCTTTGAAACAGAAATACACCATAAAACTCAAAATTTGTAACTCAGTACAAAAGTAGCAACATAGCAAACCTGAACTACTACCTTCACACGGAGAGTGAAAACACAAAGCGAAACTGACAGACCTGTTCTCCTGGGTTTAGGTTTCCACTGTTTAGAAGTACCATTTGCTGCAAATGCATGCACAGTATGACAGCTATTTGTGTTATACAAACGAGGTTTACTCATGAGTTTGATCTCAATTGAATGTTAATAATATTGCACCTTGTTATGAAACAAGTACTCCATTATGTCTAATTTTATGAAAAAAGGTTAAAACACAGGAGAATACTTTGGTAACCTGTTTAGGCTTGTTTATCTCAATAGCTTTATTACATTACTTATTAAATTATTTCAAGAACATGGTAAATATCAGTGCATTTTGTTCAATTGATTTCATGTTAAACATAACGTTTCTCAAAAAACTTAGTATATGCAAAAGTATAAAAATTGATTTATGGCATCCACATGTTTCCAGTAATTTTATTTCTTATTATAACAGCTATCCATCTTATCTCTCACTCCCCTATATTTTAATATAAGAATTCTGGCAGTAAGAATTAATTTTGGTAAAACCTGTAACACAGTAGTATTACTGTTTTCTTCTGCTTGGCCCTGATAAGTTCCTAAAAGACTGTTTCTCACCAGTTTTTTAATGTACAGAAATGCAGTGTACAACTGAAGAACCTCTGTCATTTTTGCAGATTGTTACCTCTTTGGTTCATGTTATCTCTCTCAGTCTGAAATTACATTACATTCTGTGTTTGATGACTATTTTAACATTAGTCTCAAAATGCAAAGTGTTTAAATTACACATAGAGCATTGAAGTACAGTTATGCCATGATGTCTTCAGTCAAACTATTTAACATGCAACAAACAAACAAAACATGAAAAATTTCATTTTACTGTTACAGGGTAAGTGAAAAGAAGCTCTTTCTTCCTCACAATATCTTGAAACAAATAGAGATTAATTAATCATTGATATCACTGGTTGATGTTACCAAAGACTGGGTGAGGGTTTCTTTGGTGTTTTTTTATGTGCCAGGAAAATGATCATATGCTAGAAAACAGTTATTCAGAGAACCATCCCAAGTCAGGATAAGGAAATAACAAAAATTATTACTCACCCTGAGCTTGCAGGTTTGGAACACAATCAAAACAACTCTATCCTGAGATCTGAAAAACACAAAACAAAAGCTTTATATCACCTTTGACAAAAATAGTCAGACATTAGATATACAACAAAACAAGTAAATGCTTGTTCCATACTTATGAAAACCACAAATAATTAACATACATATGCATTACATGAATATCAATTGACTTAAACCTCAAATAGTATGCTTAGAAAGAAGCACATTTTATGTCAGAAAAGCATCCCAGTAAAAGCCTAAGCTTTCAAGAGTGTTCAATCTTCCTCTCCCTAGACCCCAACAGTGTTTTGAAGAAATATCAATGTTAAGCTCTCTCCTGGAGACAGGAATTTGTGAATTTCTGTGGAGAACAGTAAACTCCAGGGACATGTGGACAGAAGAGTTCAGGCTGCACACCAGAGCATTTTAAATTATGACTTGAGAAGTTTATTTGAACATAAAAATTTCATTTGGAAAACAAATTACTTTAATGCTCAGAAGGTAATAAAAAAATCAGGCCATATTTTAGGATTTCAGTTCTAGGAGGGGAAATCAAAATAATTAAAATAACAATAAAGGATATATTTTCATGGTTGAAAGGGATCAGAATGCTTTGTGACAACTGAGGAAAATGCACCAGAGTAAAAGCAATAGAGACTCTGACTGGACATTGATGTTTTTAAATACAGGGATGCAAAAAAGGAATGTTTTCTACTAAAGCAGAGGAAGAAAACAGATTAGTGCAGCAAATCTCCTTTATGGTCATCAAAAACAAATGATTCATCATTGAATTAACATTCATTTCATGGAACTGGATGCATTTCTTTATAATTGCTCAGATTTGTTAAAATTATCAATACTATAACCATGCTTATTCCATTAATAAGGTTTGAGGTTACACATTAGCTTAATAAGAACAATCTAAAATTGATTTTCCTGCAGCAAATTACTTTCCAGCTTTTTGTCTACAGGCATTTTTCTCTTTCCAGTACAACATTAACAAAGACTAATGCTCAAAATTTAAAATCTGGTAAATAAATACTAGAAAATACAGAAAATAAAGTCTCTCTTTGAATAGTAGAAAAGAAAAATGCATAGAAAAATTATGCATAAACATAATATAAAATTTATGTTAGTTTAATGCTAATGATAATTAACATAAAAATGGAGAATATCAGACACTATAATGGTAGTCTGCATGTTTTGGAGGAAGAATGTATGCCTCTGTAATCTTAAAATTATTCAAGACATCCTATTAAAGATTATCCATTCAGTGCTTGCAGTGTTGGCAAGTTCTAACAATTTTTCCATGTTGTTTCCATGAGATAAATTAGTTTTGTGGGGTTTTTTGGTTGTTGGTTTTGGTGGATTTTTTCACTTTGGTTGTTTTCTTTGTTTTTGAGGGATTGTTGTTGGGTTTTGGGCTTGTTTATTGGTTTGGGGTTTTTTTAATGGCTGATTGCCAAATTTTTTTCCCAAAGTATTTTACACATGTTCAAAAAAAAAAAAGAACCTGAGAATAAAAATATATACATTTACACTTTCT
>VWYN01027293.1:1298-33502 GCA_013400075.1 Hippolais icterina | reverse complement strand
GTACTTGGCATTTGAAGTGTAAAACAATTTAATTGCAGAAATAGCTTGTGTTAA
This sequence comes from Hippolais icterina, assembly GCA_013400075.1. Lineage (NCBI taxonomy): Eukaryota > Metazoa > Chordata > Aves > Passeriformes > Sylviidae > Hippolais > Hippolais icterina. The sequence goes on along the minus strand of VWYN01027293.1, from coordinate 33,448 downwards.
TTCCTTGGCTGAACAAACCCTTTTTGCTTCCCCTCCAGCCAGGCTTCCCACGTTTGTGCAGCACCTGGCACAGGGATACTGTAGCTCTCGAATCCTTCAGCCACACTTTATTAAAGGTAAATAATAATAATTCAGATTGAAGCCGTCAAATATTTGCCCTCCACTTATGTCACCGAGCACTCATTGAACATCTGCTCTTCCCACTCCTCCCCCCGAGCTTGTTTGCAAAAATGTTTGCCAAAAGCAGCGAGTTCCAGAGGACAGCTCCTTTTTTCCCCCTCTTTTCCTCAGATTTTGGGAGCTTGCCCCAAACCCTCCATGACTCAGGTTCGCCACCCTTTGAGCAGCTCTGATGAGGATGTGTCAATCAGCCCAAGTGCCACTTCCCTGCATTTAAAACTCAAAAAAAAACCCACTTAATGAATTACTGCGCTGTCCCTCGTGGCGGAGGAGCCGAGCCAGGCTCCGACCCCAGAGGGGTCCATTCCTCCATCCAGTTCTGCTCAAATTTCAAACCCTAATGATCTTTAATCATTTAATCCCCGGGCTAAACCAGCTCAGCTCTTCCAGCACCCACCGCTGCCATCTTTGCAGGGGAGAGGAGAGGAGGAGAAGCCGCCTCTGGTTCAGCATCCATCCTTCCCCAGCTGCTGCCCCGGCGTGGGCACCGAGCTGTGCGGGAGCCGTGCTGGCTCAGCAGCTCCGGAGATCAGCAGCTGCTGTTCTCCTGCTCTGCCCCGGGGCCTCTCCATGGCAAGTGTTGGCCTGACCTCCTTGCTCTGACCTTCCCGAGCAGCTTCCAGCTGCACACAGCGCCTCAGTGCATTTGTATTTGCAATGTTTCATTCCTCCCCGCTCTGCTGCATCATCGTGTCCCCTCTCTGTTCAGCTCACCCCACCCACAGAGCCACAAATTCTTTTCTTCCCTGCTCCCACTTTTGCTCACGTTCTCATAAGAATTATCGCTCCCAGGCACGGGGTGCAGTTCCCCTAAGGAAGATGCTCAGCTGGTCACCCTGTGGGGTTTTCTGTGCATTTTGGGGGATTATTTTTCCCTGTCTGGTCTCTAGAGTTGTTTGCCCTGTCGATCAAACTTTCCCAAGAGCAGAAAGGTCCCACACAATATTTTAAATTCTCTCATGTTTAGTGAATTCTGGTGGTGGAAGTGTTTTGCTTCCATCACGTGTGGTACCATCTGTTTTCCAGGTGAAATAGTGGCTATTTTCAAGGTGAAGTCATGGCTATTTTCCAGGTGAAAGCGTGGCTATTTTCAAGGTGAAATCGTGGCTATTTTCTGGTGAAATCATGGCTATTTCCCAGGTGAAGTCATGACTATTTTCCAGGTGAAATTGTGGCTATTTTCAGGTCAAACCATGACTATTTTCTGGTGAAATTGTGGCTATTTTCAAGGTGAAATATTGGGTATTTTCAAGTGAAATCGTGGCTATTTTCCAGGTGAGGTCACCGCTATTTTCCAGGTGAAATCGTGGTTATTTTGCTCATGCCTGAGCCACAACGTTACCAAAGTGGTTTAGGGTTTTCTCTTGAACTTCTCCCATGAAACCTTCATTAAAATCCAGGCAAGCTCATGGGGGTGCTGCAGTGGAACCACGGCTCGTGTGTGGAATTTCCAGGTCTCCAATCTCCTGGCAGAGGATCCTTTGATCAGTTCGTGGTTCTGGGCTGATCCTGTCCCAAAAAAAACCCCCTTGGAATGACAAATTATTTTCTTCCCATAATCCACAAAACTTGTTGGTGGCATCACTGACAAATCCCCAGCCGGGGAAAACATTTGAACTTTCAGTGCTCCATTTTTTGGCTGATTTGAGGAATTTCTCTTGCTCTGCCCCAGCCCTGGCTCACTGCACACGCTCAGCTGCTGCTCTCCTGAATTTTGTTTGGCTTTTTCACCGTCAGCAAAACTTCCAGCCTGCTGGGAAGTGCACACTGCATCCGTGATGAGCCCAATTCCTCAATCCAGTGACCGGGACAGTGAATTCCATATGATTTCCATTCTCCTTTAATCCTCCAAGTCATTAGCAGGGCTCTGGAAAGCCATGAATATTTTCCCCCTGCTTGGCAGGGAGCAGATTTCCTTTCAGATGAAGCGTTACAAGGAGCTCTAATGTTTTTAATTAAGGTGCTGGCTAGGAGTTATTGTGGAAGTTCAGGCATGACTAAACCCAGGGCTGTTTAATTCATCAGCAATAAAAATCTCTGGGTGCTGAGACTGAAATCATGATCTGAAGGGAGATGCCCAGCTTGCTGAAGGTGAAACAGGCAGAGAAACCCAGGAAAAGTCTCCTGCAGGCACTGGTCTTGGTATTCCTAAAATAAATATTCTCTTTTACGTGCTCAGGCACTGCTGCTCGAGCCTGTGGTTCTCTCCAGGAAAAAATCCCCAGGAAATCTCTGCTGTGCTTTGCTCTGTAATCAGGGCTTGCTGTTGTTCCTGTGACTTTGTGTTTTTCCGTGGCACCAGGAATCAAACCCACTCTCAGTGTTGTCCCACCTGACACATTAAAGATGTCTTGGAATAATATTTTTATGGGAATGCTGAAAGCTGATGGACACGTGCAAGTTATTGAACTCTCTCTTTGGTAATTGCTTTGCCTGTTTGGTTTTTTTTTTTCATTCTTTTTTCTAAAATGTGTTTATTGTCTCCACAAACAATGTATCTTAAGCCAAATTTTGATGGTTGTGATTCTGAGGCCTCCCGAATCAGAAATTCAATGGTAAAAAAATTAAATTGCAAAGTATAGCCCCAAAGAACCTCGACTTTATTATCATCATTATCCCTCCTTGTCATTTTCTGTTAGGCTTGTGAGCTCCTAATTGATTCTTCCTTCACACTGAGAGAGAAGCAACATAAATCTCCAGATAAATAAAAATAACTCTCGGAGAGGATGACAAAGGCAAGTGGGGAGCACCAGACGTGGCATGTAGACAAACACCCTCCCACAGAACGGGCTGCTGCACACGGGTTTCTGCTCATTTTAGGGAAACCCCTGCCAGGAAAGGTGTGCTGGGTGCCCAGGGGCAGTGCCAGCAGTGAGGCTGGCACAGAGCCCTGCCCCTGAGCCCCTGCAGCTGAGCAGGTAGTGCTGGCACAGGAATTTGGAATTAATTTGGAATCTGGAATCTGGAATCTGGAATTTGGAATTTAGAATTTAGAAAAAGGAATTTGGAATCTTTGGAATTTGGAATCTGGAATCTTTGGAATTTGGAATTTGGAATCTGGAATTTGGAATATTTGGAATTTGGAATTATCTGGAATTATCTGGAATTATGAATCTGGAATTAGGAATCTGGAATCTGGATTTATCTGGAATTTGGATTTATCTGGAATTTGGAATCTAGAATTTGGAATCTGGAATTTTTGGAATCTGGAATCTGGAATTTGGAATTATCTGGAATCTGGAATCTGGAATTTGGAATTTGGAATCTGGAATCTGGAATCTTTGGAATCTGGGATTTGGGATTTGGAATTTGGGATTTGACTCTGTGGTGTGGGGAGGAAAGGAAGAACCCATGATGAGAGCAGTGACTTTGTGCAAATGCTGGTTTGGTTGGATTTTCAATGGCAACGCTCCAGGCTGAGGTTTCTCAGCCAGGCATGGCCCTTTCTGCTCTCCACAACCAACCCCGGGGTAGCAAAATAAGATATTTTAGAAGTGCTGCCTCATCCCATCACATTTGCTCTATCTGCACACTTTCTTTGGCAGCAAGGACAGGAAAATCTGCCCCATTCCCTCTGATCTTGCTCCAAAAGGATTTGTGCCACCGGAGCTCTCGCTGTGCTGCACCTGCTGGGATTCTCAGAGTCCTTTCCCCTCCAAATTTTTTTTTTTTTTTAATAAAACCCCGGTGCCACGGGCTCTGTGAGCCCCAGGGAGCCCTGGCCGTGTCCCTGCCCAGCATTTCTGCAATATTGACCCACTCCCAGTGATCCAGGCTCAGGAGCAGGCCAGCCATGCCAGCAGCCTCCAGCAGGAAGGGAGGGAGCCCTGGAGTTATTATGGATAAATCCGTGTGGGTGGGAGCTGCATGTCACCAAACGGGCTGGAATTTACTCTCAGTCCCTCTCTTCAGCCTCGAAATAAACCCAGAGCCAGGGATCCCCCTGACCTGGCAGCTCTGTCCCCAGCAGTTCCCTCGGTGCTGTCCTTGGAAATACCAAATCCTGCTTTGCTTCCAATTGCTAAATTTGAGGAAAAGGCTCCTCTTTCACTCTGGTTTTCTAGAAAGATAAGCAGAAACCTGAATCTCACTGGTACCTTATGTGCCATTTCCAAATAATAATAACAATAATTATAATAATGGTGATGTTTTATAATAATAACTGTCACACTTTAATAAGCTCCTGTTCAACAGCACAGGCCCCAGGCAGGGATCACAGCCTGCTTTGCAAATGAAAACAAACCAATATGCAGGACTCCACTCACGTGGAAATTCTGATGTTGACTTTTTGACTCCCTCGCTGGTGAAATAAAGAAAACCCTCTGATTCTGACAGCTTCGCCATCAAAGTGCAAATAAGGAGCTTTACACACGCCTGGACGTGGTGGGCTGAGGCGTTGCTGTAGTATTTATTAAAATCACCATTTCAGTACTCACAAACACATTTTTAGAGCATCCATAACCTCATGGGGGTGATGAATGATTCATGTACTGGGACATGAGTGATTCTTCCTGTTCAACAATATGGATGTGAATGTGGAGAGGGGGGGTGTGTTTCTATTTTTAAGGGCTTTTAAATTAGCAAGATCTTTATAATTGTGGCTTTTCAAACCCGGGTGACTAAAATTCACCTCCCAAATCTGTGTGGGGAAGTCTCCAGGAGAGCAGGAGGCTGGAGGTGTCCTGTGCCCCTCTCTGGGGTGGCTTCCAAGGGTGGAGGTAAGGCTGGAGCTAAAAGGTGCTCAGAGGAAACAGATCAAATGTTGGACATCTAATTCCAGACTCCAGTAATCCCAGAGATAATCACATTTTTCTCAGCTGTCATACAAATATGCAAAAGCTTGAAATAAACAGATACAAAGGGGCTGGGGGTCAGAGAGCGCTTGTTGCACAGAATCTTAATTTGCTGAAGCTCCAGATTGCCTGAGATATCAAAATAGGATGGAGTTGAGACAAGTAATTTGCAAGGTGCCATATTTTAGGTAATAGCTCAAAGTTCTCTGCTGGAGTGTGTCAGCTGCAGCATTCAGGGGAGCTGATTGAACAACCTGAGCTGCTGCTGAAGGGTTCATTTCTCTCCCTGGAGCTGCAGATTGCACAGAGCACTCTCAATGGTGTTGATTTTGCTGATCCATCCCTGGCGCTGGCAGTTGGCAACCTGGGGCAGTGAGCAGAATCGAATATTTGTGTTTATGTGTGTATTTATGTGTGTATTTATGTGTGTATTTATTTATGTGTGTATTTATTTATGTGTGTATTCATCAGCCAGCGAGCGTTTGCGGACCCTGGGACACCTCACACCAGAACTGCAGAGAAATTTGGGGTAAATGAGAGAGAAAAGAGCTACAAAGGCAAGAGGCTGCCCAGCACAGGCTGCAGAGGGTTTTTCTCGTTCAGGTTACTCCGTGATTCCCTTTCCTCAGGCAGCTCAGGGGTTTATTTATCTCCCTCAGAAATGTGAAGTGTGGCCAGCCCGGGCTGGGGCAGCCCTGCAGGGCTGGGGCTGTGCTCTGCTCTCACAGCTTTTATTGCAGTCTCTCCCTCTCCCCAGCGCTCCAGAACACATAAGGCTGCATTTACATTTTCTGAATGGACTAATCATGGCTCTCTGCTTTGATAAAGAAAGTGCAGCCTCCCACATAACCACATGGAAACCAACAGGGAAGAGTAAACCAGAAATAAACCCATTCTGGGGGGGGTTGAGAGAAAAATACCCACCAGGATAATTGGGAGGGAATGTACAGAGAGGCAGCAACTGAACACATAGTCACATCTTCAAAAAAAAAAAAAAATTTAAAAAAATAAATTACAATGCTAAAAATACCCAGGTGAAGGACAGCGAGAGAAAACATGATTGAAGTGGAACAATTGGGAGAGGAGTTAATAGTTATTAGCAATCTCTTGGGATTGAATTTAGGTTGGTTTTGTAACAGCCCAGGGGATGATGCATCTGACAGGACTTAAACAATTGCCTCCCCCTTCCCCGGAGGATCTCGCTGGCAGCACCCCGGCACTCCCTGCTCAGCCTCGCTGCTCCCCAGGAGTTCCTGAAAGTTTGGGGTTGTAAAAGGCAGCAAAGTTTGATCCCAGACAAAGCTTTCCAAACCCATATTCCGAGCCTGAATAAATTTTTGCCTTCAGCCCACTGTATTTTCTCTGGTAGCCATAAAAAAATAACCCTGGGAGGCCCAAGTCTCACCAGTCTGGGATGATTTTATCCAGTTCTGCCTTTGCCTGGGCAGGAGTGTGAGAATGGAGAGATGTTTGTGATGTTTCTGCAGACACTCCCCCATCACCCAACTGTTTGCTGTGCCAGCCTGGTTTCTCTGCATTTATTAACAATCTGTGGATTCTTTCCCTCGGAATCACAATTCCCCAGTGCCCACAGCGTTTGGGAAGGTTTTGCATCCTCACATGCTGTGGCAGGAGCCTTTCCAGCCCCGTGCTCACTGTCCTGCACCTCCTGGCATTGGGATATCAGCTCTGGGCATGTGGGAAATCCAAAAATGAGTCCCAGATTTCCTCCCCGTTCACAAGGACTTTGTGCACAGAGGGTGAAATTGAAAACGAGTTATCCTGAAAGGATTGTGAGGGGCTGGGAGCCAAATCCATCCTGTCTCTAACTGGAGAGCTACAAAACCTTGATGATAAGGGGTTTTCAGAGAGGGTTTTTTGGCTGTTGTTTTAGAGAAATTGTGTCTGGTGATGGTTACAGAACGATCCTTGTGGGTCCCTCCCAGCTCAGGATTCATCAGCTCGGCTTGCAGCTCCAAAGCTGAGGGAACCAGGGGCTGGGAGGGTGGAGATTTGCTGGTTTGGAGCAGAGGATGGGTTTGAGGGGAGGAATACCCAGGGAATGGCACTTTCTGTGCCAGGCCTGTGCCACAGAGCGGGGACAGCCTTGTCCCAGATCCCTGCTCCGAGCTGCTCTGCAGTGCACTGAGGTGTTCCTGCTGCCCCAGCTGCATTTCCCAGCAGCTCTGTCCCTGCTGGTCACCCTGCCCGGGGCCTGCAGCGGCCTGGAGCAGCCGGGAGGAGCCGGGGCAGGCCGGGGGAGCAGAGCCAGGCACAGCCACGGAGCTGGAGTGCCATTAGGGCAGAGCTGAGTGGGGCTGCCAGGCGGGGGGTGCCTCTCGAGCAGGGCTGAGCACATCGAGTGCACTCTGAGCGCTGCTGCCGGGCCCGGGGCACGCTGTGCCTCTGCTGACACCACAGTGGGACAGAGCAATCAACCCCCAGCGCCTGGCAGGCTCTGTGCTCCAACCTCACCCTCTGTGCACAAAGTCCTCGTGAACACAGAGGAAATCTGGGACTCATTTTTGGATTTCCCACATGCCCAGAGCTGATATCCCAATGCCAGGAGGTGCAGGACAGTGAGCACGGGGCTGGAAAGGCTCCTGCCACAGCATGTGAGGATGCAAAACCTTCCCAAAGTGCAATTCCACAGGATCCCGCTCAGCTCAGGGAGATTTGGGGTGGCACAGGGCACCCACTCACCCCACCCACACCGTGCCCAAGGCTGTCCCGCAGGGTGACAGTGACACAGGAGCAGAATGTCACAGGGAAGGAGCTCCTTAGGAGCCCGTGCCACCTAAAACATCCCCACACTGCTCCCCTGCCTTTGGGGGTCACAGGCTTCTCTCCAAAGCCTAAAACTTGCACATTTTCTATTGCAGTGTGACAGTGAACCTCTTTTCCACAAACAATGTGTCTGTGCCCATGGAAGTTGGGTGGAAATGGGGAAAACACAGCAGATTTCACACAGTGGTTCCTAAATCAGAAGAAAATTCTCTCACAAAACTCTGTTCAGAAGGAAGGAAGGAAGGCTTGAATGTAAAGAATTTCTGCAGCATGGAAAAGAAGTAAAAGGGCGGAGGGGGAAATAAAAACTACAGCGGTCTTTACTTGATGGAGCCAGAAATTTTGCCCAGAGTTTGGGGTTTTTCTGTATTACTGCACACAATTACTTCAAAAGAGATAAAAAACCAGGGTTGTGAGTTCTTGATACCACTGTGGGATTTTTCTGGATTACTACAGACAATTACTTCAGAAGAGATAAAAACCAGGGCTGAGGGTTCTTGATACCACTGTGTGTGTACAGAACAATAATTCCATGAAACCCTGAACACGCAGGAAACCCAGCCCACGCTGTTTGGCATGTGTAACCCTATCTGACCAGCTCTATTATAACCCTGGGTATTTATAAAACAATCCGAGCTGTTTTTTGCTTTCCAACCTGGAGCTCCACTCGAGGAGCAGTGATTCATGCTCCACACGCTGGGAACTCTGCAGTTCCATGCCTGGCATGTGGGAAAGTCGGGATGGGAGAGAGAGACTTGAGAATTACCGAGTGGGGATGTGTTATCTTGTGTAGAAACATCCCACAGACAACAACCTGGACCAAAAATACTCCGGCGCTGAGCAGGACCCAGCACCATCCTGGGGTTTGATTCCCTGCCCTAAAGCCACACTTTCCACAGGTTTCAAAAAGCTGGATGGAACTTAGAACTGGGAGGGGAATGGAAAAAAAAAATCATTAAGATGGAGAGAAAGGTGACTGTAAACCTCACATAAAACCTGCTTGCAGCGTTCAGAGAAGGATTTCTGAGAGGTTTCCTCCCAGGGGTTCTTGAGGGAAGGGTCCCAGATCCCCCGTTCTCCACTGGGGAAGATGGTTCTACATCAGGACAGGTGCTGAGCACTCAGACTGAAGGGATGCCAGTTCTGCCTTAGCAGATGGAAAGAAATGAGTGTGGTAACAGAAAAAAGAAAGAGTGTTTTCCCTCAAATAATTTGACTGAATCTTGTTCCTTGGGGAGCTGGATTGTACCTGCATTATATCCTCTGCACACATCCTCCTCCTCCACTTCTCCCTGTCACTCTCCCTCCATTGTGTCTATGTGAGAGCAACGTTAAACATCAAACTTCGAAAAATGAGCTGAGCTTCTTAGCAACTCCGAGTGCCTCTTTAGCATACAACAACAATTGTTTGTTGCTTTGCAGTGAGCGCGTTAGATGGAGAAATGAGACAGCCCGAATTCCAGTTTGCAAACCCGCTCTCACCTCTTCTCTTGAGGAAGGGAACAGCTTAATGGGTCTGTTTGGTGTAATGACAAATATTTTCCTTTTTCTCCTGTCTTTATTTACATCTCTCGGCAGTGGTGATCACAGCAGCCGCTGCCGTCTGTGTTCCCTCACCGGGAAATTCACAACATTTCTATTTCTGGAAGGAAAGCACAACAGGAATCTCTTACCTTCAAGCCATATGAATCCCTCGAGCAGAGGTGCGAGCACTGGGTGCCAAATATATCCAAAACGCCACAAGTCTCCACCGTGGCTTTCCCCAAGCTCTCCCAGGCTTTCAGGCTGACTTTTTGGTGCTCAGCATTCACGCCCAAGCAGAGGAGCAAAAAGAAGGAAAATCACCTGCCTGGCCCCTGCCAGCCGGGAGCAGCGCGGGTGGAACTTGCCGTGGATAACCCCGGGCACCGCTGGAACTTCAGGAGCTCGGGAATTGGCTCAGCCTCCCGGGGAGCGGCGATGCCGGGGCCAGGCTCCCCCGCAGCAATTCGCTGTCCATCTCCTTCAGCACAGCGCCGGCTGGCCAGGCAGCAGCTCCGTCTCCATTTCCCAGAGCCCAGGCTGGGCTGGCGGCTGAGCAGAGCCGCCCCTTCCTCCCACGGGCAGATCCCAACAACCTGTTTCCACTCCGGCTCCCCTGGCCGGCCGCGGGATGCGAATTCCCGCAGCGCTTCCCTCCCTCTCCGCNGGGGGGCTGGCGGGGCTCAGCCGCTCCCACCGCGGCCCCGGAGAGAGGAGCGAGATGGGTTCCCACCCCCAGGAACCCCTCGGGGGGGAGCAGCCCTGCCCTGCTGGCTGCCCTGCCCCGCGCAGGCACTCCGGGTGAGCGCCGGCGGTGCTCGGTCAGGAATGTTCTGCCAGGGATGCTCTCCCAGGGATGCTCTGCCGGAAATGTTCAGCCGGGAGTGCCCGGTCAGGGATGCCCGGTCAGAGGTGCTCAGCCAGGGATGCTCTGCCGGGAATGTTCGGCTGGGAATGCTCGGCCGGGGAGGCTCTGCCAGGAATGCCCGGTCAGGGATGCTCTGCCAGGGATGCTGGGACAGGAATGTCGGTCAGGGATGCTCCATCAGGGGTGCTCTGTCAGGGATGCTCGGCCGGGGATGCTCAGTCAGGGGTGTCCGGTCAGGAATGCTCCATCAGGGATGCTCCATCAAGGGTGCTCAGTCAGGGATGCTCTGCCGGGGATACTCAGTCAGGGATGCCCGGTCAGGGGTGCTCTCCCAGGGATTCTCTGTTAGGGATGCCCAGTCAGGGATGCTCGGCCCGGGATGCCCACTCTGCCAGGGACGCTCGGCCCGGGATGCCCAGTGTGCCGGGGATGCCCAGTGTGCCGGGGATGCTCGGCCTGCGACGCCCCGCGTGCTCCCGGAGCTCTGTCCCCCTCTGATCCCCAAGGTCAGCGCTGTCCCCGCCTGTGCACAGCTGTTGGCGCGGCCAGGAGGGCGCGGAGAGCCGGGATTTCTGTGTGAGGAAGCGGCTGGAGGTGTTAACGCCACCGTCAACAGCTCGCAAACCTCCGGCGAGAGGGAACGCGGCTCCGCATCCTTCCCGGTGCCGGCGCGTCCTGGGGACCTGCTAAAAACCGCGGCTGGAATTCTCAGCAGTGCTCCTTGTTTAAACACTCCCCGTGCTGCTGAAGAGATCTCTTTGCAATTCAAATGCCAAGAGAAAGCATTTCCTGAGAGTGTGGCTGCTGTTGCGGTGTGTTAATATCTCCTCATAGTTTAATATCCCTGACACCAGCTCACCAGAGCATCAGCAGTCCCTGATCTGACGGGTGTTTCCTAAGAAAGCTCCTCTGGTTTGTTTTTTTTCCAGTAAAGGCTCAAAAATTTTTCTGAATGTGTTTTCCGTGTTATCAAACAGCCCCAGACACGGAGAGAACAGAGTGAAACCCATCTCTGTGGTGAGGCTTTAAAGAAAATCAATTTCTGGGGGTTTTCTCCAAACGAGTGCATTTCAAATGCTGCTTTCAGCCTCTCTGGATGGTGGAACCCTAAATCTCCTGGGATGCTGCATTTCTGAATTGCTGTGTGCACACTCTTGACTTTCTGAGTCATCTTCAGTGCTAGAGTCAGGCTGAATTCTCCTGAACTTTCTAAGCGTTACCACAATAATTTCCTTTTTATCCGATTTATGTGAGCTTTGCAATGCCAAGGGAGCCAAAGGAGCTCAGCACAGAACAATTATTTCTTCTGGAAAGCAGGACAGCAAAAGCTCTGATACGCCTTGCTTGCCTCACAAGAAATATATTTATTTAATGGATGGACAAGACTTCCTTGAGATGTTTACGCTTTTTCTGAAGCCAAGAAGAACCTGTCCTCTCCTCAACTCCTTCAGCTTCCGGTTGTATCACAAGAATATTTTCCATCCAGCCATCCATAAGGAAATCAACTGCAATCTGAGTCAGGAAAAGAGCGATTTAATAACTGGGGGCTGGGTGAGGTGTTTAATGGACGAGCTCTGGGTCTCGCTGACTCTTTGCCATCTGCCTCGGCCCTTTGATTTGCAGCGTTTAACTGCTGGCAAAACTCATCTCTGCGTGGGTTTTTTTCAGTCCTACCAAAGGAAAGAAGCATTTATTCCTTCCCCTGGAAAACGATGGATTAAAATAATGACTGCCCTGATGGGAGATGTGCTACAAATCACATCTGCCTTTGCCAGAACTGCACCTTGTCTCTGCGTCTGTAATGGGAAGAGCTGGAAAAAACTGCAGGAGACTTTAATCAGGTGATGGAGACGTCCTTAGGAAGTTTAAAGTGAGATTCATTTCCCTTGCATTTCGTATCAAGGATTTCAATAAATGCCCTAGAGTCAGATGAATCACGGGAGAAAATAAAGCTCAATAACAAGAAAAACTGATGGATAAAAGAAAGCCAGCCCTGAACCCGAAGCCAAAACAAAATGAAACTTCAAACCCACGAGTGCAACCTTCTCATAAGGAGCAAAATCTTTTCTTTCCAGGCTTTTCTGGTTTGTGGAGTGCTGATCCTGGGGCAAATACTGCCAAACCTCCTGAATGTTCAGCGTTTCCCCACCCTGTGCTCTCTTTCTGCTCCTGTGGCAGACAGCTCAGAGCAGCACGGGAGGGGAAGGAGCTCAGGTGCCTCCTGCACTGCACCAGGAAAAGGGAAATATCAGCCCGTGGAATATCAGCCCCCAGCAATGAGATAATTCATGGTTTTGCTGCTCTGCCACACGCTGCTGGTGTGGAAAGCTTTGAAGGGAGCGCTGGGGTCTTGAGTGACGATTTGAGTCCTCTGATGACACGAGCAGTTGGACACAAATGCTGAAGAGGAAACGTTTCTGACAGAGTTCTTTTAAGGGGCAGTCCTGAACTACAGAATGAACTCCCCTGCAAGTTCATCACAACTTTGTTGCTTTCTGTGTCAGGCCTGTCTCTCTCTGCACTAACATTCGATAAATACAAAAAACCGAGGAAGATTTTCAGAGCGAACCACTTCAGTGTGCACTCAGTTCCTTCTCCTGTATAAACAAGACCCACCCAACACTGAATAATCGGTGCAAGTGCATCACACACACTGCTAAACGTTACCCAGGTATCATATGAAGTGAAATAATCCACAAACCCACCAGAACTGGCTCAGAATGGTGCAGAACTGTCTCACTGCAGGAGCAGGGCCTTGTTAACCCATCACACACACTGCTAAATGTTACCCAGGTATCATATGAAGTGAAATAATCCACAAACCCACCAAAATTGGCTGAGAATGGTGCAGAACTGTCTGACTGCAGGAGCAGGGCCTTGTTAACCCATCACACACACTGCTAAACGTTGCTCAAGTATCACATAAAGTGAAATAAACCACAAACCTATAAGAACTGGCTGAGAATGGTGCAGAACTGTCTCACTGTAGGAGTAGGGCCTTGTTAACCCATTACACACACTGCTAAACGTTGCTCAAGTATCACATAAAGTGAAATAAACCACAAACCTATACGAACTGGCTGAGAATGGTGCAGAACTGTCTCACTGCAGGAGCAGGGGTTTGTTAACCCACGGGAGATGCTCCAGCTCTTCAGGCTCTGAAATTCAAGGGTCAGCGCTGTGCAGCTGAGGAGGAGAGGCAGGAAAATGCAACAAGAATTTGTTGCGGTTTTTGAGGCTGTTCCACCTCTCTCTGCGGCACCCACAGCCCAAATTTAACCCCTGAAATGCCAAATCCCACTCAGGGGTGAAAATGCCCCGTTCCTGCTGCATTCTGAGCCCAGGCCCAGCCCGCTCACCCAGCTCTGGATGGACTGACCCAGCTCATTTCAAGCACAGGCAATCAATGGCCTTGGGTGGGAGATTTTTTCAGAAGCCAAGATGGGTATTGATGTCTCTGGGAAGGAAATGAGCTCTCCTCTCCTTGCACATTCCCAAGGATGGGCCAGGAGTTTGCTGCTACCCCCATCAATCAATAATGTCAATTGTGGGCTCAAAATTTATCTTTTTTTCCCAAAAGCAATCACCAGAAAGTTCTAAGCTGAGAGGGAAGGCTGGAAAAGGGATCTGGCCTACCCATGGCACTGATTTCCTGGGGAGCACTGGGCACATTTTGGCCTTTCCTCTGCCTTAGCCTAAAGTTAGGGCAGAGTTTTGGATTGTCAGGGGCGTGGAGCTGACACATATTTGATATTTTTTAATCAATTGCCGTTTCTCACGGATGCTTTTCATCCTCTGAACCGGCCTGTGCAATCCCCACAGGATCTGACTGGGGAAATGCCATCAGTGCAAGTTCAAACAGAATAAAATCTGCTGCGGTGGTGCTGATAAAAGCATTGGCTGAGCTCTCTGGGGTGCAAAGCCAGGCTGGGAACGATCTGTCCGTGCGTGGAGGGTTGGGGTGTGCACACGGGCACACCCTCCACACTCACAGCAGCTCTTTGGAAACTGAGAAACTCCCTTAATTTCCTTGTCGTGGTCGAGGAATAAAAGCTGTGCTGCTGAAAGGGATTCCGTGGCAGGGCTTTTGTTTCTCACCCGCAGCTCCTCTCCCCCAGTGCAATATTTTGCAGGACAGATAAGCACAAGGGGAGGAGGATTTCAAAGCACCTGGCCAAGAGCAGGTTATTAATTCTGATTAAACTGAAGAAAATTCAGCTCCTCGCTGCTCCAGCACCCTTGGGGCTGCTCAGGTGTTGTCAGAGCTGTGCCTCACCATGGAAGCAGGGAAATGTCAGGCTGTGATGGCCCCTAAATATCTGAGTGTCCAAATTTGGGGTCCTAACTAGGTTACTTCAGAGGACAGAGGGAGATGAGTGTTCCTGTTCTCTCCATCTCATTGCCTGGCGCTTCTCTCTGCTAACAAAGGCCCTTGGGAGCGCTGAGTGTTGGCAATCAGCTGGGGAAAATTCACCTGCACTGCAAGAGCCTCTCTTCTGCCTTCTCTGAGGTGCTGGGTTTTTTTTTCCTTCTTACCTCCTTGTTATTTTTGCAGAGCTCGGCAGCCAGTGAAGACGTGTAATTAGAGTTAATTGTGATTGCTCGGTGATGCAACAGCCCCCTGCTGCCTTCAGGGTGCCTCTGGCTCAGAGGGAACGGGAATATTTCACGGGGACAGAGTCCCCGCAGCCCCAGAGCACTGAGAGTTTGTGCTGCTCCTCTGCCCGGGCCCAGAGGGAGGTGGCAATGTCACCCTGTGCAGGTAAATTCAGTTTTCTGTTTGATCCTGAGGCCGGTGCTGACAGATCCCTGGTGCTGATCAATGCTCCAGCTGCAATTTTTGCTCCCCCAGGCCCGGGGGGAGGCTGACAAGGCTTTGATGGATGATCAAAGCCTCTCTTGTCACATCTCACAGCCACACACCCCACCCAGAGCTGCCTCCTGCCCTTTCCAGGATCCTGAACCCTCCGGGAATTTTGCCTCACTCTGCCTCTGGCATGCTGGGATTTCAGAAGGATCTGCATTAAATAACCTGCCTGGCTTTTTGGGGGGAAAAACCAGCATTTTAATGGCATTGAGAATCCCTAACTGACGTCACTCTGGGCTGCTGTGGTGGCCACTCAGTGGACAGTGGATGGTGCTTTGCCCTGCTGTGTGCAGGGGGATTTAACTGTTGGATTTTTTGGGCAGAACACGCTTTAAACGAGGCCCACAAACCCCAAATTCCAGCCCCACCCTCAGCAGGGGACTGTCCTGGGCTGGAACTGCTGGAATTCTTCATTCTGGTGATGCCTTGGGAAGGCTGAGCTGGAACAGAGACTGGGCAGAGCTGGAGAATAAAGCAGGGATTTATTGAAAGGCCTTTAGGGGACACCTTGGGCAGGACAGGGCCTGGCCAGGGTCACAACCAAGGTGGACCCAAAATGAGCACAAAATGGACAAAAAAAATGGACACAAAAGGGTCACAAAATGGACCCAAAATGGGCACAAAATCGTTGCAAAATGGGCACAAAACGGGCACAAAATGGCCCCAAAATGGACAAACAGTCACAAGGCCTCACACTTTTTAGAAGTTTTGTTCCATTTGCACATTGGGGTTTAATTGTCCAATCCCAGCTCCAGGCTGTGAGCTCCCACCCTTCTTGTTCCTCCCTCCAGCCACCCTTGTTTGTGCTGTTGGGCTGAAAGTTGTCCTTGGTGTGCAGCAGGGCCAGGATTTGTTTTGTGTCCCTGCTCTGTGAGTGACACTGACTGTGAGCTCAGAGCTGGGCAGCACAGAACCTGAAATACAGGAAAGATAAAATTTAAGGCATCATTTCCCCCCTTTCTTGGTGCCCCACAAACTCATCCTGCAGGGTGTGAAGGGAACCACGCCGGGATTGGGAGCTGGGGAGGCTCAGAACCCCCTAAATGACAGCTTTAACTACAATTTTAGGATAAATTCGGCTTCTCAGCGAGGCAGAGGAGCTGCACTTGCTCGGGATTAGTGAAAACCCCAGGGACAGCCACCCACGGGCCACAGTCTGCTGCTGGGAGGCTGCGAGACAAAGCTTTGAATAGATTACAGCAAATAATTCAGCACAGCCCCGGCTTCCCGGCCCCTTCGGGGAATCCCGCGGGAAACTGCCTGGAGCACGGGCGGAATTGGGGCTGCAAAGGGAATTTTGGGATTCTGTGAGGGAAGCTGCCCGTTGCACACCATAAATATGGGTTGAAAAGGGAATTTTTGGGGTTCTCCAAAGGAAGTTGCCTGTTCCATTCCATGAATTTGGGCTGCAAAGGGAATTTTTGGGGGTCTCTGAGGGAAGCTGCCTGTTGCACATCATGAACTTGGACTGCAAAGGGAAATTTTGGGATTCTGTGAGGGGTGTTGCCTGGTGCACAGGGGGAATTTGGGCTGCAAAGGACATATTTTGGATCCTCTGAGGGAATTTGCCTATTTCACACCAGGAATTTGGGCTGCAAAGGACATTTTTAGGTTCTGTGAGGGAAGCTACCTGTTCCACTCCATGAATTTGAGCTGCAAAGGGAATTTTTGGGAGTTCTCTGAGGGAGCTGTCTGTTGCACACCCAGAGTATGGGTTATAAAGGGAATTTTTGGGGTTCTCTGAGGGAAGTTTCCCGTTTCACACCATGAATTTGGGCTGCAAAGGCATTTTTGGGATTTTCTGAGGGAAGTTGCCTGTTGCACACCCTGAATATCGGTTGTAAAGGGAATTTTTGGAGTTCTGTGAGGGACGTGTCCTGTTTCACACCAGGAATTTGGGCTGCAAAGGACATTTTTAGGTTCTGTGAGGGAAGCTACCTGTTCCACTCCATGAATTTGGGCTGCAAAGGCATTTTTGGGATTTTCTGAGGGAAGTTGCCTGTTGCACACCAGGAATTTGGGCTGCAAAGGCATTTTTGGGATTTTCTGAGGGAAGTTGCCTGTTGCACACCAGGAATTTGGGCTGCAAAGGCATTTTTGGGATTTTCTGAGGGAAGTTGCCTGTTGCACACCAGGAATTTGGGCTGCAAAGGCATTTTTGGGATTTTCTGAGGGAAGTTGCCTGTTGCACACCCTGAATATCGATTGTAAAGGGAATTTTTTGAGTTCTGTGGGGGAATTTGCCTGTTGCACACCAGGAATTTGGGCTGCGAAGGCATTTTTGGGGTTCTGTGAGGGAAGCTGCCTGTTGCACACCAGGAATTTGGACTGCAAGGGCATTTTTGGAGCTCTCTGAGGGAAGTTTCCTGTTTCACACCAGGAATTTGGACTGCAAGGGCATTTTTGGAGCTCTCTGAGGGAAGTTTCCTGTTTCACACCATGAATTTGGGCTGCAGAGGAATTTTTGGGGTTCTTATGGGAAGCTGCCTGTTGCACACCCTGAATATCGGTTGTAAAGGGAATTTTTGGAGTTCTGTGAGGGAAGTTGCCTGTTCCACTCCATGATTTTGAGCTGCAAAGGGAATTTTTGGGTTCTCTGAGGGAAGCTGCCTGTTGCACACCCTGAATATGGGTTGTAAAGACCATTTTTGGGTTCTCTGAGGGAAGTTTCCTGTTTCACACCATGAATTTGGGCTGCAAAAGGCGTTTTTGTGGTTCTGTGAGGGAAGTTGCCTGTTGCACACCCTGAATATGGGTTGTAAATGGCTTTTTTAGGGGTTCTCTATGGGAAGTTGCCTGTTTCACACCATGAATTTGGGCTGCAAGTGGCGTTTTTTGGGTTCTGTGAGGGAATTTGCCTGTTGCACACCCTAAATATCAGTTGTAAAGGGAATTTTTGGAGTTCTATGAGGGAAGATGTCTGTTGCACACCCTGAATATGGGTTGTAAATGGCTTTTTTAGGGGTTCTCTATGGGAAGTTGCCTGTTTCACACCATGAATTGGGGTTGCAAAGGGCATTTTGGGTTTCTCTGAGGGAATTTGCCTATTTCACACCATGAATTGGGGCTGCAAAGGGCATTTGGGGTTCACTGAGGGAATTTGCCTATTTCACACCATGAACTGGGGCTGCAAAGGGCTTTTTGGGTTTCTCTGAGGGAATTTGCCTATTTCACACCATGAATTGGGGCTGCAAAGGGCATTTTTGGGGTTCTCGGAGAGCTCTGCACGCTGCTGCCCGATCCGACATGAAGGATATTCCTCCTTACCCTGCCCAGCCCTTAATTGCTGCCATTTATTTCCCCCAAAACGCCTCTTGAGCGCTTTCCCTCAGGCACAGCCAGCCTAAAGCGCGTGTTAATCACCGGGATTAATGTTTATTGCTGCAGGAACTCTTCGGGAAGGAAAACTCAGCTCTGCCTGGGTATTTTGGGATCAATGGTCAATGAGTTTAAGGAAGAGGCTGCTCTAGCAGGGATCCGTTCCCTCCCTGCCTGCTCTCTACCCAAACGTGCTGGGCTCACCCGGAGCTGACTCGGCCTTTTCTGGAGCACAAAACCCTTCCCCAATCCACGGCTCTGACATGGAGGGCTCTTCCCTATCTCCTTTTTTTCAGAAATGAGATTCACGAGCTACCTGGATCCTCTTTGCAGTTCGGGAAATAATTACTTTACGCGATATAATTTGCTTAAAACCATGACAGTTTTAACTATAGTTTAAGGCTAAATGACTGCTCAGCAAGACAGCTGGTAAAATTCACCCTGTAATAAGACTGCAGCAATGTAAACAAGCCCAGCCCATTTAGGGCTTTGAGTTAATATAGACGTCAAATACTTTCAATATCTCTAAATTTCCCAAACCATCAGGCATCTCCCTCCTTTGTAAACGTGTTTGTAATTGATCTCATCCTTTAGCACCTAAACGCGCCGCAAATGTCTGTCCTAAATCCATATCATTGATTATGTTTGAACACAAATTAAATTAACCTCGGAGGAAACAGCGTCTCGTTGGTGGCAGCGGTGGCACAGGGAACGAGGAGCTCCCGCTGCAGCGCAGCTGGAGGGAAATCCAGGCCGGGCTCCTCCTCGCTTGGAATGTGGCTTTTCCCAGAGAAAACGCAGCCAAAATTGACAGTTCTTAACTTTTAGGATAAAATGTGCCTTGGGGTTTTTCCCTGTGTTCTGTAGAGCTCTTTGTAGGAGCTGTGCTTTGTTTAATTTTTAGGTTTTATCTGAGTTTGCTCTCTCATACCCAGGAACTTGGAGAGTTCCAGCCGTGTGAGAGTCACCACCAAACCAGGTTTGGGCGACAGACTGAATTTTTCCTCTCAAATGCTGATAATTTGAACAAAACCAGGCTCAGGACTCGCTAAAACCCTGCTGTTCACTCCGTGCGCTTTGCTTCAGTCCTTGCGAGAGCCTGAACCATCCAGAAACCAGCCTGGCGGGCAGGTGAAAATTGTATTTCTAGAGAAGCCGAGTTATATTCCCAAAAATGAACCCCTCGGCAGCCTCCCGGCAGGCTGAGCCCAGCCAAACCATTCCCACCTCCCTCCCCAGCAGCAGGGAAGCATCTCCGGGGCCTGATGTCCTCTCTCCCGCTCAGTTAATAACCGCCATCCAATTGCAATTATGGCGATAAAGCTTAAAATTCATTTGCAGCCGCTTGAGTTGCGGTGATTTATTGTCGGGTAATTATCTTGCCGCAGTCTTGAGGATGGAATAATCGCCCTGATTTGCATAATCAAGGCGCCGGAGCCTTTGGAGCGGGGCTTGCTCTCAGCAGATGGCCCTAGTGTGTGTGCTAGGAGCCCTCGCGTTTTATGGCTCACGTTGCATCCCATCTTGGATCTCTTTGCCTATAGCGAAACTTTACTGGCTTTTGCTAATTAAGTGTAATTTACTTTAATACAGAGAGTAATTCTGCGCTGCTGAAGGCAGAGGCGGCCCTGACCCACCTGAGCAGGAGCGGGGAGAGGCAGGATTTCACAAAAACCTGGAACCTCAGGGTGATTTTGGTCGGGGAGGAGCTCAAAAATCGCCTCGTTCCAATTTCCCGTGGGCAGGGACACCTTCCACTGGCCCAGGATGTCAGTAGCGCTGATAACTCCGCACAACAGGGTGGTTTCACCCTTTAAATCAAATAATTCCAAAAAAATCTCCATTTAAACAGAGCTCTGGTGCCAGAGGGGTGGTCTGGATGTGCCCTGGTGAAGAAGGAACAGGATCCATAAAACCTGCGAGCTTTCCCCAGGAATTGTGATTTCTCTGAGTGCAGGGTTCCAGCCTGTCATTCGATTAAAAACCACACGGGTAAAAAAGGCTCAGAATTGTGTTTGGAACTGAAATTTTGACTTGACACCTCTGAGCCCTGTAACTCTGTGCCTTAGGAATGGCACCAGCACTTTTCATCTGCCTTTAACGTCCATTTTACACCAGTAATTAGCAGCACCGTGTAATTAGCTGAGTGCTCTGCAGCTCTGCCTGTCATCACAGAGATGGGGCTGTTCCCGTGGAAGGGTGAACATTCAGGGCCATTTTTCTGCCTCAAGCCTGAGTTTTCCATCCTCGGTTCAAGTGTTTGTTGGTAAAACCATCACATAGGAGGTAAAAAATCAATAAAAACTCTGCAGCATCTCATCAGGGGTGTTTCAACTTTATGATTTCCTGCAGGATGGAGAGAAGGGAGGCTAGGTTGGAAAAATTCACATTCCTGAACTTCAGGTATTTATCTGCAGCGCAGATTTTTGATTTCAGTCCCATTCCAGGTGCCCTGCATGTGTTTGTGCCCAGAACCTCCCTGTATTCACCACTGACACCAACCCCACCAGGTCCAGTGCCCTGATGCTCCAAAATTACCAAGGAGCAGCAGAAATTGCCTCGTTCCCTGCACTTTGGTGCCCTCTCCGTTGAGTTCCTGAGTGTTTAATGAGGGCTGTGCTCTGAGGGAAATCACCCCGCGACCTGGGTCATCCTGGGCAATAAATGGGGGGAGAGGACAAAAAAAGGCAAACTCAATCTTGCTTTTAGACCCATCCTCAGAGGATTTTGTTCCCTTAAATGGGTGAGGGGAGAAAAGCACAAACTTCTTCATTTTTTTTTCTTTTCTTTTTTTTTTTTTGAGTGCAATTTTTAATTACGCTTCTAATTAGGGGTGGGGGGGGAACTGTCACGGAAATTACATCTTTGAATTGTCACACGCAGCGAGGTGAACTTGGCGCTTCGTTTTTTATTCTTAACTCCTCTCCTCGGAACTGGGATGGCATTTTTACCCTCGGGGCATTTTGTTGTGCTAAGGTAGCCTGGGAAAATCCGTGCTCAGGCTCTGGGGATGCTCTGAGGGTGGGAAATCCAAAGCAAATTCCACAAATTGGGACTTTTTTCCCCAGAAAAGCTGCTCATGGCGGACCTGTGTTTGAAGGACCTTTCTCAATGGAAATCTCCTCCCAATAACCAGCGGGAGAACGGAATGGGGTTGGATCCACAGCGTTTCCTTCTTGTCAGGGCATCCCTGAAGGGGTTACAGGGCCGGGATGCTCATCCCTGGCGCTCTCCTCTGGGAATCTGTGCAAAGTTCAGGAGGAGCCCGGCCCGTGTTTGCCCAGAGCTCACCTGGTGCCGGGAGCCCGCGCTCAGCCCCGCGCAATAAAAGCAGCAAAGGTCAGCGCTGAATTCCTGATGAGCCCAGGCCCGGGGGACAGCAGCTGATCTCGGGGCCTGACAGCCCCCAGAGCTGGCTGCTCCCCAAATTTTGCCAAAACTCCCCGTGAAACATTAAAACCCAGCTTATTTAGGGGAAAAAAACCATCTTCTCAAGAGCATTCCAACTCATTAATTCCTCCATTTCCAGCGGAGGGTTCTTTCAGGAGTTGGTAAATGGGGTTTAAAAGGCAAATTGACACTCGGAGATTATCTCCGCTCTCGTTTTTTCCCCTTTTATTCTGAATTCATTTCAGGCTTAGCCGCGGAGCCTGCAGGATGTATCACTGCAGCAATCAGAATCCTTATTAAAAAAGAGCGGGATTGAGCTGCTAATTCCACAGAGCCATTCTGCAGCTCGCAGCTCGCTTGTAATTCAGATTCAATCAGCAAATAAATATGATAACAGGCTGCTGTTTATTGAACCAACAGGCGAGCAAGCTCTGTCTTTAGCAGCTGGTGGCAGAGCTGGGGGACTCACACGGCTCTTGAGGCTGTTGGGATTTGGGAAGCAGGAGATCCTTTTTGGGGTACATTCAGAATTTTCCTGCCTGTCACCCCTTCTGCTGCCTGACCTTCCCACTCCCCTACCCAAACCCCCATGGCTGCTTCCCTCTGTGGCTGTCCTGTCACCCCGAGCCCGTCCCGGCTCTCAGACAGCCCCATCGATCCCGGTATTGATCCCCATTCCAGCACAATTTCCAAATGCTTTCCCAGCCTGGCTGATCTGGTGGGAAGGCAGGTGGCAGGAGCAGAGGAGCTCTCCAAACAAGGGTCTGCTCTGTAAACCCAGCAGGGTTTGAACAGGCTCTGCCTGTTCCAGGCTCTGAAACACCCCAGCTCCCTGTCCTGCCGAGAACCTGGAGCATCCTCTGCTCCAAACAGCCCCGTGCCAATGCCAGGCAGGGACAGAGGAGCTGGAACTGCCTCAGCGCTGCCATAATTCTCTGGGAGATGAGGTGCCCCATTCCCGTTTTTCCTGCATTAAAATTTGCCCTCATATCACAGCAAGAAATCCCCAAAAAGCTGAGCAGTGCAAACCCCGGGCTCTGTGGGTACGGGTGGTGGGTGCCAGTGAGCTCAATTGGGCATTTTCATTTTAGTTCCGGGCTCTAAAGCAGTGATTTTTATTAACCCCAGTAATATTATTTATTACTGATGGCTCGGGGTGCTCTCCAGCAGAAATTTGCGAAAGAAATGAAAAAAAATCCCAGAAAAAGCAAGGATTGGATTTGGCCATGGAANATTTATTACTGATGGCTCGGGGTGTTCTCCTGCAGAAATTTGCCAAAGAAATGCAAAAAATTCCTGGCAAAAGCAAGGATTTGGCCATGGAAAATGCTGTTCAGTGAGCGGCTCCTGGGTTTGTCAGTGGGATGTGACACTGAACTGTAGGATTGTTAAAGCAGGGAAAGCTTTTCCTTGCCCTCTCAGTGGAGAGTTTGAGAACCTGAAGCTTTATCTCTTCAAAATCACCCAGTTTTTAATCCCATTTCAGAGCAAGGCTTCACATTCCGTGTAAAGTTCTTTCCACAGCTTCCACAATTCCCATTTCCCACTTGCTCTGCTCCTCCTGGACATTTGTTTGCATGTAGTCAAATAAAAGTTGTTTCTTTTTCTCCAGTTGACTTTCCAACACCAGGGGGTGAAAATACAGAGATTTAGGGCAGGATGGGAAGAGAACTAATCACTTAAGCCTTAATTAGCAAGGGACTCTCACAGGGACATCCTCCCCGGGTAATTGCTGCTCATTTTCAGCTGTGGATACAGAAAGACAAAACAGTTTTAGGGAGATTATTCAAGTTTTGCAAAATCCTGCGAGGAGCACCCAGTGTTGGAGTGGGGAGGGTGGAAAGGAGGGATTTATGAAGGGTTCATTAAAAGTGTTTAATTAAACAGATTTCTCCCCATTTGGTTTGGGGGTGCTGAGGGATTTGCCTCCAGCACCTCCTGCTCTCTATGCTGGCCCTGCAGCTGCAGGTGCTGCAGAGTCTCTGGTGCCACAAACCCATTTTCCTTTGGAACATCCCAGAATTATCCCCAGGACTGCCCAAAACACCCTCAAAACCCCAAATAGAGGCGATTTGGAAGCTGTGCAATGCCAGCTTCACTCAAACACCAGCAGCATCCAAACCCTTCCTGTTTATTTACATCTCTAACTCGCTTTCCAACACTAAAACATTTAAAATTTGTGCTTTTCTTCCCCTGCAGAACAGCCCCAGCAGTGTGAGAGCTGCACAAGGCATGTGTGCTCCTGCAGCTCATGACTCCAGCGCTGTGAGTGACTTGTTCTGTTAGCATGATAAACACATGCTGGAGAGGAACAGCACTAATTATGACCCTGTCACCTTCATCAGCTCCCCACTAATTGTTTTGGCTTTTTTTAATCTCAGCGCTTGGAGATGAAACATGATGTTTGGTTCTGCAAAGGAGTTGAAAAGAAAAGAGAAGAAAGAATTGCATTTTAAAATAGAAGCATCAGGTAGATCTTTCTGTTGGATTTGAAATTCAAATGACAGAAATTATAACTTTTTTGTGTGTTATTAAAATAAGGCATGGGAGGTTTTCAGAGGACTTTTCTGGGACTGCCCAGATCAAGTCTCAGTCCACTGCTGCACCTTGGGTTGTGCTCTCATGGTGCTCCAGGATCGGGGTTCTCTGTGTCACAACACAATAAAACTTCCCTAAACCTCTCCAGGTGCTGCCAGACAGCTCAGAAACCTCCCCAGTGATAAATCTCTTCCTCATTTTTTGAGGATAAAAGGTGATGTCTCCTTTTTATGGGCTCTGTGGATCTTGGGAGAATAAGGATTAGGATTCGAGCCTGCAGATTAAAAAAAAAAAAACAAACAAACCCAAAAAACCCAACTCAAACATTTCTTTTGTTCCTCTGGCTCTCCAAAATATCAATTAAATGGAGCTGCATCTGGATTTTCTGCTGGGCATTGCTTGAGAGTGATGTACAGGTGTGAAGGACTGCGTCAGACCTGCACACAAAATATTGACTATTTCACAAAATAAGAATCAGGACTGAGGTTTGGTTATGCCCAGGGTCATCTCCTCACAAGGGCTGTGGCTGCACCAAGGCTGGAATTAAACCTGCCAGTGGCAGCCACTGCTGACTTCATGGCTCAGAAATGTTCTGACAATTAAGATTTGTGTGAAATGAGGGGTGTCTGACAGCTCTTGGCAAAGCTTGCAGGATGTTATTCCACCTGGGGAGAGCTGTAGAGATGGAGAAGGTTTTCAGCCCCTTTGGGAATGTCCCATTTCCAGTATTCCCACAGCAGAGAGGGAGGCACAGCCCAGTCTGTGGTCTTGTCACAGACCTCCACACAAACTGGTTTTAATTTTTGTTTTACACCGGTCTCCAAAGGAATCATGGAGAAATCTGTGGGTCTCACTCAGTGCTCCATCCTGTCCTCTGTGTCCTCACCTTTGGGAGTTGCTGAGTGTGGGTTTTGTGTCCGGATGTGCAAAGAGCAGCAGAGCAAAAAATATCAGTGCAAGGCAAGGCTCTGCCCAGCCCCGGAGATTTGGTGTGGAAAATGACTTAATTGGGGTGCCCAGGCCTTGGTACAAACACACACATGGAAAAACAGCCCAGGAAATGAAGGCAAATGTATAAAGATGAATGAAAGAGCAAGCTGTGATCAGTCCAGGGCCTGATTTCCCATGGCTGCCCTGAGTCATTTCCACACGCAGTTGTTTCAGCCGCCTGCAAAAGGAAATTGCCTGGGTGAGAGAGCTCGGGGTTATTCCATTGTGCTCCTCTCTGTTCCACCACATGTTTATAACCAAGAGCAAATGCCCAGGGCTGCTGAGCTGGGTCTGTAAACATCTCTCGCTGGCCACCTTTGGAAACATTTCCCTTTTCAGTGGAGAATAAAGTGGAGAGCAGGAGGAGCTGAGTCCTGTCCCATCCATCCCACAGCCTGGTGGCAGCGGGCACAAAGACAGTGTGGTGTGAAATATGGAATCAGGGAATGGGTTGGGATGGAAGGAACTTAAATCCACCCAATCCCACCCCTTGCCACGGGCAGGGAACCTCCCAGTGGCCCAGGCTGCTCCATCCAGCCTGCCCAGAATCTCTGCAGGGTCACAGACTGACACTGGCTGGTTTTAGCTGTCCAAGGGAATCTCGGCTGCTGCCCAGGAATTTTGGAGCTCCTCTGGATGTGGAGGGAGCATCAGCTCCCCCTGAGCCGGGCGGGTTGGGAGGCAGAGTCATGAATAAACATGATTTGCTCTGCGACTGACGCACGGCAATCAAAGGCAAACTCGTTTAGAGTTTGAAATCCGGACTTTAATTGCCAGCCCACGTTTACCTGGCTGTGTAGGCAGGAGGGAGAACTCTTCACCCAGCTGCATGGGGATGCTGCCTCTTCAGCCCCTAGCAATTGCTGGGAGCTCTTCTGGGAGGCTTCTTTTCATTTCCAGCCCAAAGCACAAGGGCTGCCCTTCCTCTTGCTTGGCACACAGAGGTCATTAATAAAGGAAAGAGTTTTTATATCTGTAAAGTGATGTAGCAGCAGCCATCCCCACAGCAGAGCTCAGCTCTCAGGCTTTTTTATCTTGGTCACTTTATTTCTCAGCTTGAAAACATTTGGATTATCCAAGGTAATCCAGGAGTGGGGAAGGAAAACTGTAATTCGTGGGTTTCTGGCTAATCCAGCCCAAACTGGCACAAATACCAACAGCAAAGTTCTGGCAAGGCACTTTCCAGGGATCAGGGAGTTGTTTTCACACAGCCTGCTTGGATGCAGCTGCAGGAAATGAGAAAAAAGGGCTTTTGCTCTGCATCACTTTTAATAAAATCGATCCTCGCTCTCAACAAAGATCAAAGAAATCGAATCCGTATGGGGAGACCCTGGGCCCTGTGGGCTCAGATTAATTCCACTCCCCTCATCCCCATGGAGAGCCAGCCCTGCTGGATCCATGGCAGCCACATAACCTCAATAACCCTGCTGACGTAGCCCAGTCTATATTTCCTATCACTTCTTTTTCATTGCCTTTGGCGCCCGGGCAGTGAAGCAAACCGACTGTCCCCTGATTGATTCACCCAGAAAAAAACCATTTTTGTGTCCCTGCCCAAACCCAGCACCGTGCCCTGAGCTGGGAAACCATCAGGAGGCACAGGAGATACTCCCTGATTTCAGGTGAGGGGGCTCAGCACCATTTTCACACCCACACTGGCAGCGATTTTTGGTTTTTTGGCCAAACTTTCTGCCCCTCTCTGGGCATCCCATTGTGCTGTTCTCTTGGGCACCACTGACCTTCCTTCCCCCTCACCAAGCTTCAGCACCAACATTAATTTTGAGGTCACAGATGAATGTCAGAGGTGTTGATCCTTATAAAATAACTCCTAACCGCTACCAATGTCACAGTGAGTAAAAAATCAACTTTTTAAAAAGGACTGTTAAGCCACAAGCTGGATTTTTTTTCTCTCTTTGGCTTCTTGTTGATGTTCAGGCGAAACATCTGAGCTGCCTCTTCTCCCAGCTTGCTTCCCTCTCCCTGCTGGCTCCTGGAATTGCTGGGGATCAGTTCAGCACCACAGGCGAGCCTCAGGGAGGGGAGGAGAAGATTAATTGAAGCCTTAATTTCTTCCTTTTTCATTGGATCAGCAAAGTGGGAGAGGTGCTCCCAGAGGCTGGTGCGGGCCGTGAATCAGAGCCCCAGGCTGGGTTTGTGTCAGGGTCAGGGGGATTTTGGAGTCCTGCAGGCAGAGCCCACCCATCCCAGCTCCTCTGCTGCCCTTGCCCAGGCAGGGAAAAGCAGCTCTGAGCACGGAGGGAAGGGTCAGGGGGCAGGAATGGCTCGGCAGGAGGGCGGGGCACAGGGGCAGGTCCGAGGGAAGCTCTCCAAGGGGCAGCAGCCGGCTGGAGCCAGACGAGCCGAACTCCACGGCCAGACTGTCCTGGGGGCAGTAAATCAGCCAGAGACAGCGGAGAAATGAAATGTGCCTGCACAGTCCTGCAGGAAAGCTGGAAAATCCCGGAGCTGGGAGCGACCAGTGCATGGAGAAAGAGCTTTTCCTCCTCACCAGCCTGGCATGGAGCTTCTCCTCCTGCCCTGGCACCACAATTACTGCCCTGGCACCACAATTATTGCCTTGGCTCCACCATTATTACCCTGGCACCACAATTACTGCCCTGGCACCACAATTACTGCCCTGGCACCACCATTATTGCCCTGACACCACAATTCCACCCAGCTCTGGCCCTCTCAGGCTGCTGCAGGTCCCAAGTCCCTTTTGCAGCTCAGCATG
Organism: Hippolais icterina; assembly: GCA_013400075.1. NCBI lineage: Eukaryota > Metazoa > Chordata > Aves > Passeriformes > Sylviidae > Hippolais > Hippolais icterina. The sequence goes on along the minus strand of VWYN01027293.1, from coordinate 5,465 downwards.
AGGGCTCTGACCCCACCAGGGCCGTGATCATCACCTCTGTGTGCAGCAGTGCCCTCCAAACATCGGGGCTTTGCTCAGTGTCACCTGAAACCAAAAACCCTCAGTGTCTCCATCCTGCCATTCTGCCCTCGTTCTCCCCTCGGGAAGTTTGTGTTGCTTTTTTTTTTGTTTTTTTTTTTTTTTTTTTTTTTTTTTTTTTTTTTTTTTTTTTTTTTTTTTTTTTTTCTTTTTTGTTTTTTTTTTTTTTTTTTTGTTTTTTTGGTTTCCATTGTTGGTTTCTTTCTGTTTTGCATTGTTTTAATCTGCTTTTTATTGTTTTTATCTGGGTTCCAGAGCCTGGTGTGTCTCTCTGCTGTTTGCCTGCAGACAGATGGAGGGGCAATGAGGAGGAGCAGTGAGGAGTTACCGCAGCTTCCCTCGCCTTATTAATCTGCAATTAGCCAGCAGCTTTTAACGAAGCTCCCGCCTGGGCTGTGCTCCTGCCTGGGGCTGGCGCTCTCAAAGGATTCTTCCTTTAAATGGACAATTTCCAGCCCTGCCAGTCGCCCCGGATCTTCGGCAGGCTGTACCCACTCCGGTGGTGCTGAAGGTTTGTTTTAAACATTTCTTTTTATTGAAGCACCCAGACCAGCTGGGATTAGCCCAGACTGACTGCAGCCCGGAGGAGACAACAATAAATTCTCGCCGTGGTGGTGATGAGGCAGGATGTGGCACACTCACATCACAGATTCCTCTGATTTCCCTTTAATGTGCTGAAGAGTCTCATCCGTTTCCAAATGTGTTCCAGTGCCATCATCCCAGGAAATTTCTTTTTTAATTGGTTAAGTCTTTGTGATTTTTTTCCCCCCTCAGATCCACGTACAACAGGGTTTTTGTTTTCTGTGATAATGGCCCAGAAAATTCTGTTTATAAGTTGAGCAAGTATTATGATCCCAGCTGAAAGGATCCCAGGAAGGCTCAGGCTGGAAGGAACCACCTGGTCCCACCTCCCCGCTCATCCCCGAGCACAGGATTGTGTCCAGATGGCTCTGGAATATCTCCAGTGAGGGAGATTTGATGGAAACCCTCCCCAGCACTGTGTGTGCTGCAGGAATGTGCCTTTGGGAGAGCCCCAAACCAGGCAAAGTCACGTTTGCTGCATTAGCACCAGCGTGAATTTCAAACTCGCACAAGGAAACGGCACAGTTGGGGCCCGGCTTTATTTGCTTTGTTGTGAGCAGTCTGAGTGGCTGGGATGGGATTCCCACGTGCCGGGGGTGCTTCCAGCAGGCGGGTTTGGGCATGGAATGGAACATTTGAGTGTGGGATAGCACATCCTGCAAGGAGAGAGGAATTGGTGACTGTGTCACAGCGGTGCCCTCCTCGCCCTCCTTGTCACTGCTGCCACCCCAGAGCTGTGTCCCTGCCCCACTCCCAGCTCTGATCAGGGTTTTTTTTCCTGTAAAGGCTCTTTCAGGAGTTGCTCTTTGTCTCTCCCCTCGTGGTGAGTGCGGATTGTCCCCAGGATTGTCCCCAGGATTGTCTCTGTCCCCATTTCCAGCCTTACCCAACGGGACAGATTTGCCTCCTCTGCCTTGCTCCCGTGTCCAGGCCGGGAGGAAACAAAGCCATGGAGACCCAGCCCGTGGAGAGGAGCCCAGAGGAGCTCCAGAAACACCAACCTAATGGGCTGGAAACTGCAGACAGGCGCTGCCGAGCTCCAGATAAAATCATTTCACATCAACGAGGCTCTGCCACAAGGGCTCCAAATCCCACGCACAGGGGACTTGAGAAGGAATTTTTTTTAATCCTTTTTTACTCAGTTTAACTCCTCCCCGGCACTTTGGTGGCGGTGACATGGAGACAAGCAAGTGTTTTATCTCTTGGAAACCGCTCACATCCTCCCTCACCTCCCTGCTCTGTCCACAGAGCTCCAGCCCCATTACACAGACGATTTATGTCTGTGCTTCTGCCAGCAGCTTCGGGAGGGTTATTTGTCCTTAAGTACTTGTAATTCTTCCTCTGCAGGAGCATAATCAGTCATTATCAGCGGCAGTTTCAGGCTCTAATCATAAAGCTGTTATTTGTGCTTAATCCTAACCTTGCTAAGTATTAATTTGATGTTTAATCCCCCCGGTATCTGGCAATATTGGCCTGTTATTATTGTTGTTGCTGCTGTTGTTTATATGACAGTGAAAAATCTGCACTGTAGGAGTGATATCCTTAATTATTTAGCACTTATTGGCCAAATTTCTGTTGCTCTCTTGCCACCCCGAGCCCTGCAGTCTCTCGGGGCAGTGTCACCCCAAAGTGTGGTAAAAAGTGACACTTTTAAGAGGAGGGACAGGTACACCTTTAATCCCTCCTCCATCCTGTAAAAACAAACAAACGAACGAAATAACCTCGAACCTGTTAAGCTTTCAAACACGAGGTGACAAATGATCAAAGGCTGCCGACCTCACCTCGAGAGAAGTGACAGAGCCGCCGCAGGAGCTGCCGGTGGCAGCAATTATCAGGAATGCCGTCATTAACCAGGGATGACCTGCTGGGATCAGTGGAGCCATTTCAGGAACGCAGCTCCAGGGCTGGGGAGGGAACCGGTGCCAACAGCCCCCGCAGGCTGCGTTTGTCCAGGGGAAACGCTGGGGTTTGTCCATGGGAAACGCTGGGGTTTGTCCAGGGAAACGCTGGGGTTTGTCCACAGGAAGTGCTGGGGTTTGTCAAGGGGAAACGCTGGGATTCTCCCCAGGAAAAGCTGGGGATTGTCCAGGGGAAACGCTGGGGTTTGTCCATGGGAAACGCTGGGGTTTGTCCAGGGGAAACGCTGGGGTTTGTCCAGAGGAAACGCTGGGGTTTGTCCAGGGAAACGCTGGGGTTTGTCCTCGGGAAACGCTGGGGTTTGTCCTCGGGAAACGCTGGGGTTTGTCCTAAACCAGAGGCCAAAGTGCTCCTTTCTGGCGCAGTGATGCTCTGGAGAGCCGGCCTGGTCTGTCCAGCCTGGCAAAGTGCCTGTGAAGGCAGAGCTCAGCATGGGGAGGAACCAAAATCCATCCCCAGGAACCTTTTGGGAGCTGCTGCTCCACGCCTGCCCCTCAGCATCCCCTCTGCTGCTGCTGCAGAATTCCAGCCCTGTGTGACAGCCTGGCTCTGGTTTCCACAGCTGAAACAATGGAAATTAACACATGTTAATTAGTACAGTAAAACTGCACTTTTATTTTTACTGTAAATCCGTGATTCCCACCTGAGGCTGAGGGAGAGCAGCCAAGGCTCCCAGAACTGGGCTCTGCTTTCACTGCTGGGCAGAAATTCCTGCTTTGTCTGGCAGGAGGAGGTGACAATCGTGATGCCACCCGTGCCTGGGGGCACAGAGAGCACACCCGAGCTGTGCCACCCAAGCTGGGCACAGAAACCAGCAAGCACCAAGCCCCTGTGGATGAGTTATTGCAGCTTTTCTTTTGTGTTTGCACAGAAGAAAAAACCCTGGCTGCCAGCGCTGCCGAAATTTTCAATGTATAACTTTGAAAGCTGAATCATGTTCTTTCCACAAAGCCTTATGGTTTATATATATTTGGGTTTTTGTTGCTCTTTTGTATTCAGCCTTTTCGCTGTCAATTTAAGCTTAATATTATTAAAATTGCTCCGGCTCGCTCTGCTTAAAATTCTGCAGTTCCAGGATTTTTTTTTTTGGGAAGAAGTGCTAAGTCAAAAGCTTTCTCTTATTTCTTGTTTGTCTTTAATGACTCATTAGATCATCACCTCTGAGATGAGGAGGCAATAAACCTGCTCCGAGGAAAGCCTGCCTGGCAGCTCCGGAGGCTCAGGGCTGTGCTTTGGTTCTCCGGGATGGGAGCCGGGCTTTTTTTGGGACACAAATCCCCCCCGGAGGTGACTCCTGAGGAGATGTCGAAGTGGGTTAAAAACCTCATTCTGTGCAGGAGGGGTCGGAATTTGGCTTTTTTGCAGGGTGAAGGGGATAAATCAGCACTCCAGCCCCTCCACATTGCCCAGGAGGGATCAAAATTGACTTTTAAAGGGAAAAGTGGAGAGCAGCAAAGCCCTGCGGGTGGGAAGGCAGAACCGGGGAGGGGGAACGGGGCCTCCTGCACCCCTTGGGTACAGAAATCCCTGTGAGCTGAGGCTTTTGGCCACTGGAAATATCTTGTTTTGTTTTATATCAAGAAATATAAA
>VWYN01027291.1:2847-25895 GCA_013400075.1 Hippolais icterina | reverse complement strand
AATTTTCTTTCACCAGTTTGTGGGAACTCCTCAAAGACAAGCAGGGGTTGCTTTCAGGAATATTTACTGCAGGACACTTTGATTCTTGGAGCAACAGATTGTGCCAAGCTTTCAAATAGCTGTGAGAAAAAACTCCAAGCCTCTACAGTATGCACCAGCTTTATCAGCACTCCAATGTTCCCCTACTAGTAAAACTATGATTTCTTATTAATATTGAGCAAAAACCTACACAAAACTCACAATTATATTGGGTTTTTGTTAATTAAAAATTACTTAGACCTAAAAGATGCTTCGCAGAAATTCACTTCTCATCAACAGAAATGCTGTTTCAAATGTAATTAGCTTTTTGTAGTAAGAGGAAAGAATAAATATTGATTGAATATTTTTCATAAATGTCTCCCTTTTACTACATGGATCAAATTTGCCCCCAGAATCTGGTCAAGGAGCACCCTCAAAATTCCTTTGCCTTTATTGTTCTTAGGAAATTTGGTTTTTATTACTAAAAGGGATTTTTTGCCCATTACTGTGCAGAAATTCTGTTTTGTGGCTGTTGATGCAGTTTTCAAGTTTTTCTGACAAAGAGGAGAGAGCCAAAACGTAACAGGGAACTAAACTCAAGGATAGGATAAATAGCATTGTAATTTAAATTTGTTTGTGATTTCAGACTTGTCATTTTTTTTAAAAAAAAAAGTCATATTTGATTTGATCTTTCTGCCCAGAGGAGATTCCTTTTGGTGCTGATTTTTGTGCAGAATCACCTAAATTTGAACAGAATTCACTCATCACACGATCAACACAACACTTGGAGACAGGCAAGGAGCCTGCAAGCTCCAGTGCATTTATGACAGGACTGAATCTGCTTTTCAGGCACCTGCAAACATTGGCAGTCTGATTTTGCCACAATTTTGAATATTTCTGTTTGGATTACGACAGCTCAGCCCACACGCAGCCCTTGGGGTGGAGGTGGCTGCGTTCTCACTCGAGGGAGAGCTGCAGCTCGAGCAGATTTTGCCTCCCTAAAGCCTGTCTGGAATGACTTGGTGCTGATTATTATTTTCATTATTCTCAGGCTGTATTGCTGGCCCTTCTCCACCGCCACATTTCTGGGAGTGCAAACTGAAACATGTGAAATGTTTAACCTCCTCTCCCAGCAAAATCCCGCCGAGTTTGTCGCCCATTCCATCCGCAGCTCTCCCAGCCTGTCCTTCACACCTAAACCATCTGTTTGTCATCTCTTGGCTCTGCCCACCAACCAACCATCTGCTGGGAGCCTTTCAACTTCTATTTACAACCCAGGCTCTTTTATCTATCTTACAACTCCTTGCATATGTCAAAATTTTAATTACACGGCCACGCGTTGGGATGTTGTGGGCTCAGGGGGCTGGAAGGCTTTGAAAATGTGGTTTTTATGGCTGCTTGATGGATGGTGTTCCTGAAGAGTGCAACTGGTTTGGAAGGGAGGGAATAGCTGGTGCGTGAAGTCAATAATTGTTCCAAGATATCTCCGAGTAATTGATGTCTGCATAATTCCATAAATGCCGTGGCTTTATTAAAATACAATAACAATATTAATTTATATGAAAATTCGCCCCGGCTAACAGCTAATGCATTTAAATTTCAGATAATTTAATGCAGTCCCATCTCCTGTTAGGGTAAGGGGGAAAAAAAAAAAGAGGATTCTCAGTAGAAGTTCACTGCCTGCCTCAGATCTCATAAAATATAAGGTCTGAATGACTTTTATAAATGCTATAAATATGATTAAGATATCCCCCTCCCAAGGCAGGAGAGCGAAACGGATCTGGCTGAACAAAACCCAGCCAAGAACATTAAAAATTACCATTTCAATTATGAATACTGTACATAATACACAGATAAAAACAAAGCCTTTCCTCTCTCCCGCCAGCTGGAGGGACAGAGGGTGAATCCACAGTTTTTATCCACAATTTTGATGTAAAATGCCACGGAGTGTTCCCTGTCCTTTCAGGATGAGTTTGCTGAGTTGATACAATTTCGGGACAGAACTTTTTTTGCATGGAGATCGAGGATGGAAGGGAATTTTAATAACATGGGATGAGAAGAGAAAGGAGCAGCAGGGCTTTTGCCACATGGTCCACAAAACAAAATAAAGGAATTACTGAGGATTAGTAGAATCAGATCCCCTTTCCCTGGAGTTCCAGGGCTTTGCCTGTGTCTCTGTGTTCTGCTTTTTCTGGTCAACTTCTCTGTAAAAAGTCAGGATTTTCCACACTGAAATCCAAGAAGACACGGAAAGCAGATTGGTGGGGAAGTGTTGTAACCTCTGGCTTTGAAAAAAACCCAAACACAACAATTTTTAGAGAGCCCCAGGGAGGTTCAGCACCCTCAGAAGGGCCCCACTGAAGCACTGGTGGTGACTCTGGCCAAGCAGAGCTGGTGCTGGTTTGGAGGGGTGGTTTGGGACCCCCCTGGCCCAGCTGTGCCAGCTGCAATCAGCTTTTCCCAGAGCCAGGCTGTGCTCCAGGCTCCCCAGCTTCCCCAGGGAGCAGATCCCAATCAAACCAATTGGGGACTGATGCTGTTTTACACCACAATGACACAGACTGAGATTCAGAAGCTGCAGGGTGCCTGGAGATGGGATTCTAGGGAGAGACAGAGTCAACAGCACAATTAAATAATTAAACCCCACAGGAAAGTCCAACTCTTCCCTTTCACTTCCATTTTCTCCTTGGCCCTTTGCTGCAAAGCCTTTCCTGGTTTTACACCTCGGGATTGCTGAGAGCAGGGGGAGCTTTGCTCAAGGCAGGGAGAGAAATGAAGAATTTTGGTGCTTCTGTGCCTTCACCCAGCTCTGCACACCATGGGATGCATTTTATTTCTGTGCAATTTTATTGTCTTGGTTAGAATGAGGAGCAGTCCTAAGTCTAAAATGACACAGAATTGTAATTGAAGCAATTCCAAAAGATCTGTTGGAGGAGACAATCCCACCTTTTATTTTTGGGTTTTTTTTTAAATTATTAGGGTAAGCAGCTAAAGTCTGGAACAACTTGAAAGGAGCCCCTTCCCTTTTAATTAAACCTCTTTTTAACAATGCAGATTTTGAAGTCACTGCTGGAATAAACCTCTTTTTAACAGTTTAGATTTTGAAATCACTGCTGGAAAGTTTACTGTGCCCACCTGATGCTGCTGTGGAGAATACCTGCGCTGAGAGCTTCTTCAGAGGAATCAGGGTGTCCAAGCTCCTGAGAATATTTTTAAAAATCCTTTAAGAGATCAGCCCTTCATGATCCCTCAATTTACCGACTGATCTTCTGCTGCCAAAGCAGGGCTGCACAAATGAAGAGCAGCTTTAAGTCATCTCCAGGCGCTGTGATTGCTCCTCTCCACCTCTTCCAGCAGTGGGGATTATGTTCATAATGCAGATCAATACTGGTTGCTTTAATGCTCTGTGTTCACTTGCTCTCAAATCCTCAAATTTAATCATGCAGCCTGAACGAGCAGCTTCATTGTTTTGGAGGAATTTCAGTGTTTTGGAAAAGACATCACATTCTTCACATAAAAAAAAAAAAGAGTTCTTGTGCATTTTCAGCTGAAGGGTTTTCGTGTGGCTGTGCTTTAAACCACTGAGCTGTAACTGCTTCTCTGGTTTTCACATGTTGGTAAAGAATAGGAGACAACAAATTTAATTCCATTCAACGTGGAATTGTTTGTTACAGATCCAAACGGAGAAAACTCATTAGACAATAACTCTTCCCAGGGTGTCACCATCAGTTACCCAGTGCTTTTTGTGCTCTTCCAGTCCCAGAAAACAGTTTAGAATCGATTGATCTATATTTTCTCACCAAAGATGACACAAAAATATGATCTGCCGTGATCTATCTGTTCTCCTTTTGCTGTGTGTATACAATGAACTCATACATATTTGATGGAAACCTTTCACCAAAAGCTCCTGCAATCCTATAAAAACGCCGGCTTCTGGTGGATGCTGAGGCGCAGGAAGATTGATATCTGGGAAAATGATGGACTTCAAAAATGACTTTGGGTTCTCTGAGCTGCTTCTTTAATTCAGGGAGGGGGGAAATTCCAAGCAAGGGAAGGTGGAGGAATGATCATGGAATGAGCACAACTGTCNTGGGCACGAGCAGCACTGCAGCAGCACCCAAGGTGGGTGAGAACAAAATGTACCAGATAAGGAACAATGAACAACCCTGAGAACCTGAACTGACACATCCCGACTCTCTCTGCTGGCACCGGGCTTGGGACAAGGACTTTTAACAAACATCTTGGGGTTATCAGCCCAAAGAACCGAGACACGACCTGCTAAGCCTGGTGAGAGAACCAGCCCCATCTGCCTTAAACAAACAAATCTCTGCTTTAACACCCTCTGCCTCCTGTTTTCTGACGCTTCCCATCATAATTTAATCGTTTTCCTGCTTTCCAGCAGGATCAGAGAATCGTTTGTTATTAATGTTTCTTTTTCCCAGACATTCTGGTTGCCACAATAGCTCCATCATCACCAGGCTGGAAGGAGGAACAATCAGATCGTGATTTTCTTTAGGCCTGTCCCAGCCATCACAAAAATCCAGCTGTGTGAACAAAGTGCAGAATCCTCTTGGAGAGCAAGCGCTGTTTGCAATCTCACAATTTGCAGACTAAAAATTAAATGACTATTTTTATCCTCCCTTTTCCGCCAGACATTAACTAAATTTGTCAACGTTTGCGTGCTTGGGATTAAAGTTTTATTGACTTTTTTTTTTTTTTAATTTTATTTGAAGGCAAACTTAAGATATGGCACATCAAGTTTTCATGGCTGCATTAGAAGATTTCCTGGCCCAGATTCCAACTTCCACTTCTGCTGCCAGGAGCTCCTGATCCCAATCCTGGTGACAGTTTCAATCTGCTGCTACCTGGCTGACAGCTTGGACACAGCACCCAAATCTGGCTTCAGAAAAAAGGAGAAGTGAGAGAGATGGAGCATGAGGGAAACTTTTCTCATAAAAAAAGAAAGATACAGTGGTGGAAATCATCCTCAGGTTGATGGGAATGGTTCCCTGGAATCATTGCTACAATGCAGGGAACAGGTTGTAACAGTGAAGGAAAATTGATTTATTCACCCTTCACTCTGAAAGGCTCCTGCCAGGTTATTTTGTGCTGCTGTCTTGTTTTTATTCCCAGCTTTGAGACACGAATTAAGGCCTTTCTCTGTGTTTCCATTACCTCTGTCTCTCATTCCTGTGAGTTGTCTTCCACCCCTCCTTAGCGTTTGCCACATGCAAATCTGCAGCTTTGAGGTGAGAGGAAAAGCAGATTTATTTTAGGAGCTGCTGTTCTCACAAGTTCCCTTGCTAAACTGCTTTCTGAGGTCACTGCCCACCCATGTCTTTGAGCTTCTAATCACATTTTCTTTTATTCAGAGAGTCCCCTGGTCTTCAGTTAACCAGACTGAACCAGGCACAAATTTTTATGTGGTTTCATAAATAGCTCATTGCTGTTTCATTACCTGAAATATGCCAGTTAAGGCTTAGATGTCAATTTTGGTGATGTAAAATTAATGGATTTTCTCATATTTTCATTAATTTATAATTAAAATAATAGAATAGTTTGGGTTGGAAGGGACCTTTAAAGGCCATGAGCAGGGACACCTTGCTCTAGACCAGGCTGCTCAGAGCCCTGTCCAATTCCATTGTGAAGAGGTAGAATTTAAATTATAACTTTTTACCTGTGTTCCAGGAGATGAAGGAAGAGTCCTGGACTCTTTTATCACATATTTCACTGAACAAAGCTGAATTCCTGAAAATTCCTGGGAATTTAGTTGTGTGGGATCTGTAGATTTAGCTGCTAAGAGGCGAAGGGGAAAATAATCAGTTTATGGTGTTATTTGGAAAAGATACGAGCAATCTTGGGGCTGTGCTGTGCAGGGAGCTGGACTGGGATGATCCCTGTGGGACTCAGATTCCCGGGAATACTCTGATTTTGTGGCTTTCAGTGCAATCCTGGGAGAGGCAGCGATGTGCAGCATCTGCTGAGCCATCAGCTCCACCTGCAGCAAAGGCTGCTCGTGGCTCCTGCACCAACCCCTGGAGCAGACACCCAAAAAATCATCACCGGCTGTGGATGCTGGAGTTCAGAGCCATTACATCCTGCAAAGAGCTGCAAACAAGCAGCAGATTAAAGGAGGCTGCAGGGAATTCCTGAGGCCTCCGTGGAGATGAATTTTTTAACAGCAGGAGCAAATCACTACCAGGAGGTGCATGATTATGTGGAGCAGGAGAACACCAATTACAGCCTGCCTTCCTGGAGCAATCAGGATTGTTGATAGTTCTGTTGTTAATTGAAAATGAGAGAAACCAAACCCCAAATGGCTCCATCCCCACGAGCACTGAGGTGCCACTTTTGTTGGGTTGGAAAAGGAACTTCCCATGAAATGATCCCAAATCTCCATTTCCAACCCACATTTACCTCTTGGTGTAGCAGGGAGCGGAGCAGGCAGCTCACAACGCGTCGTGAGCACATCCTCACACACAAAGCCCATCGTGGAGTGTGTTTGATTTCCTGGCTGCCTTATTTGTTTACAACAATGCTCTTAAAATTGTCTCTCCCATCTGTGTGGTTCCTACTTGTCTGAATGAGAATGAGATATTAAAATGCCATCCAGATGTCTGGATGCATATCAGCACGAACATATTATGCAAATTGTCACCGGGATGGGGTTGGTTTTTTTTTTCCTTCTTAAACAAAACAATATTTGGAGGTGGAATGTAAAGAAGGGAAGCTGTAAGAGATGACAAGTGAAAAAAAAATTAAAAAATGCACTGAGCGTATTCAGCTGAACTTTTCAATCACTTTGGATGAAAGGGTTATGTACAAAGTGTCCTCAGTTGTTTTCACTGTAAATCTGGAGAAGGACAATTGGATGAAAACAATCTTGAAAAGCAAAACACACAATAAGCAAGGAAACAACACCAAGCCTGAAGAGCTCATAAAATTAATTCAACAGGGGGAAATATAAAAGTTGCCTCTGATCTCATGAGAGCAAGACTTCATAAACAACAGCAACAAATATTTGTTGGCTAGTGGGCATCTAATTTAAAGAAACCTTTGGCTCTGCCTCTGCAGGATGAGTTAAGTCCATGGAATTAACAGTGCAAGATCATACCTGAGCCTTCATTGCTCTAAAAATAAGAAAATTAAGATCAATATCTTTAATTGAGGTTGGATCCTTACAACTAACATGGTGTCTCTTGAGCTTCCCCCAAACAAAATACAAAACACCAAAAATTTTCGATTTATTATTTGGCCTCAGATATTTTAATTACTCCAAGCTTAAGCTGGATGTCAAGACAAAATGAAAGCGTAGAAAGCAGGGATCTAGGAACAAGATTTTTAATGAAGTCACCCACATTATTTTTATCTGGAGATAACATAAACCAGGCTTAAATTGTGTCCTTCCACAGATCCTACACTGTTTACTCCAGTACATGCCTGGCCTTTAGGCTGGACATTCCCCCGGTGTTTAACAGAAATTATTTAACTGAAATTTCCCTTGCAATTTCATCATGGAAATCCTCACGGATGGTGGGACACTTCCCAGCCTTCCTCCCCCAGAGGACAGAGCTGGAAGTGACGCCGTGGAGGTTCTAAAAGAACTTCCCAGGTGTGAAGGTATTTCCCCTCCCTCTCCATTCCCCTTTTGATGAACCCAGCTCCATCCTGCCAGCCTTTTCCTCGTGCTCCATTTTTCCTGCAGTTTTGGCCACGTTCCCCCCAGAATTCCCTTCAGTCCAGGACAGGCTGGATATTCCAGCTGTGGAGCAGCCTTGCAGAGTTGCTCCACACCAAAAATGTGCTGTTCCTGCTCGTTTCTCCTGATTTTCTCTCTGTTTCTCTTTGTTACTAACCCACCACCACGGCTCCTGCACACATCTCCCCTTCTCCCCCATCCGCCTTATCTGCAGAAGGTGGCTTGATAGGATTTCTTCTCCGAACATCCATGCTGGTTCTTTTCTTATCACCCTTTATCTTCTGAGTGCTCAAATAGATTGGCTGACTGTTTATCCTGGTATCTTCCAGGGCACAGAGCAGGAAATGATCGGGCTGCTATTCTTCACCATTTTTTAACAGCATATCCCTTCATTATTGTCATTTTTTTTTTGTCTAATACCGGTGGCACATTATCTTCCCAGAGAGTGTCTATTATGTGTGTCCCAGAGTTTAATCCACAGAGGGCTGGAGAAGAAAGGATTGAATTTCAGCTGCTCCTGCAGCTACTCCTGAGCGGGGATGACTATCCCAGTGTGCGGAGGATCAATGATATCACAAAAATTGATCTTTAATAAATAGACTGAGAGGCTGAGTGTATCCTGTAGCAGTCAGTGCTAGCAGAGGCACGGTGTTGTGTTAGGTACATTATGGCTGAGGATATGCACAATCCCACCCTGAAAATAGATTTTCTATCTTTCAGCTTCCTGCAGTTCCTGGGGTTCGGCTCTAAAAGCACCAGAGAGTTCTCAAGATAATTCTCAAATGCCAGTCCAGTGTCACAAGAGAGTAAAAAGAAGGGAATCTATTCATACAGTCTAGTTCCTTCAGTCATTAAACCAGGAAAAAATTCTGGTTTGAGGATTGCTAGGTAGTCAGAGAATAAACCTGGTTGTGGATTATTAATTGCAAAGCAGAAGCTAATTTTGCAATGGGTGAGCAAGATCTGCTTTTTTGTGTTGGTGTTTTTGGAGTGGCTGCAGCCAGGACTACAAACATTTGTAAACCATCCCTCCATCCTGCTTTAATCTGAATTCCTGAAAATTATGAACTCACACCAAGAGGATAATAAACAGACCACCAGATCGTTTTGTAAATCTGATTTTTGCATGGAATTAATGGAGTTTTAGCCACAGTTCTTAAACCAACAGGGTGAACATTAACTGCCAAACAAAGTTCCTCTGGGTGACACCTCTCAGGTGCTAAAGGCAGAATCCCAGTTCCAATGGACTGGAGCAGGGGGCCAAACCCAGCACATCCCAAACTTCTGCACCCCAAACTTTCACAAAGAACCTGGCAGGGAAAATTCTGGCTGAGGAAGGAGCCAAGGGTAAAATCTTGCTTGGATCTCATCCTTACAGACTGTTCAGCCCTGCTGGGTGGCAGCCTGTCCTCATTTACAGGATAAGATTATCCTAAAATTCAAATTCAATGTCAGCTTGTTCAGCTGCAGGGTCTGTGGGATTTCTGAGGTGTGGTTACAGCAGGACAAATTTCCGAAGAACATTTCCCACCCCAAAGGCCAAGCCAGCTGCTTTGCAGCCCCTCACGTGAAATTTTGGATTCACCCTTCTCGGTTCTTGGGCTGATAACCCCCGAGATGTTTGTGAAAGGCCTTGTCCCAAAGCCCCGGTGCCAGCAGAGAGAGTCGGGATGTGTCAGTTCAGGTTCTCAGGGTTGTTCATTGTTCCTTATCTGGTACATTTTGTTCTCACCCCCCTTGGGTGCTGCTGCAGTGCTGCTCGTGCCCAACTGCCCCTGACCAGGGCGGTCTGANTACAAGGTTGGTAACCGCTCCCGTAGGCTAAAATGGAATTTTGACTTTGTGCCAGGGTCTCTGGACCCCTTGCCAGGGTCTCGGGCCACCCAGGGCAGTCAGAGAGATGTCCTGGGTTCCAACACACCCTCTCCCAATTCTAAAGCCTGAATGGCTGATAATAAATAAATTCACAGAATAAATTCAGTGTTTTAATTGTGATTCTCATGGTTTTGTGGTGGCCCTTGGCCAGCTCAGTTTCAGGAGGTACAAGCTGCATCCCCACACCCACAGGAGAGCTTTGCTGTGAGCTGCTGTGACACTTCCAACACTGGCTAATTATGCACATTTTAAAAGTCTTTTTCAAGGCCTTACCCAAAATTTATTGATCCTCCCTTGACTCTCATTGTCCTTCACAGACTGGGGGCAGCCAGGCTCTTGCTGCTTGATTTGATCTCTGCTGCTTGCCAGAAATGCAATTTCTTCTCCAAAACAGAGATCTGGAGAGATTTTGCATATTTTGTCTTCCTGCATTACCTCAGGATGTGTTTTTCCTGCTATTTGAACTCCCTGCACAGAGAACTTTAAAGGGAAAAAATGGAATTGCATCAAGGGAAATAAAGATTTGCTGTAATCTGGAGAGAAGTTTAGCTAAAGATCGACAGTTTGTGTTGGAGCAGTGCAATATCTGGGTATTTTGTACACCTGGGGTGATATTGTCTGTCTCACAAAGCTGTGACTCTGTTAATTTAGGCAGATCTAGTGATAGCAATCATTTTACTGGCATATTAAGAAATATTTAATTTTTAGTTGGCCCCGAATCCTTCACAATGACTCTCCTCAAGCACATCAGTGAGCTTCAGGTGCACAAAACGCTCCCAACGCGCTGATTTTAGCTATAAATATTTTCTCTGAAGCTATTTCCTAAATATTTCTCAAATACTACCTGGAGAGATGATATTAGACTTTCTCAATTTACAGCAGTACCTATTTGTATGGAATTATCATGAGCAGATAAAATATCTGCTGATTTGCTTCCAGGTACCAGCGCTTTTCGAGAAGGGGTAGTTATAAATCTAGTCAGGAACATTTCACAGAGTAGAAGTGATGAAATTAGGTTAATACATTATTTATAATGAGTGATTTGCTCGGCTCGATGCAAAATAGAGGAACATTTTTAACCACCTAAATCATACGAGAGGAGGTGAAAGACATTGTTTCCCTCATTTTTCTCATTCTCATGGCAGACTGTCTCCATTCCTTATTGAGCTTTAACTCTGCCACTTGTTGTGTGGCAGCTGACAATAAAGAGCCGTGCCTGAACAGCTGAGCAAACATCTGGCCAGCCCTGGGAGCAGCGGCGTTGCTGCTTGCTTCCATCCCCTTTTATTTTAGCCACAAACTCCTTTCCTTGAGGTTTTCCTGTCTCTTTTCCTCTCTCACCCCCTTTGTACGCGGTTCTAACAAAGGAATTGCAACTGGAGGAGCACCGGAGTGCAGAGTGGGAATGGATCCTCGTTAATCACACAGGTACAGCTCTGGGTGATTCACAGCACATCGCCCTGCCACATGGAGGATTCAGGAGTGATTAACCAGCAGCTCTCGCTGCTGTCCCACCGCATAAGGAAGTGTGGCAATAAAGGAGGATTCAGCTCCACAGAAGCTTAAATTTCGCTGATAGTAACGACGTGAACATGGAAATGGGAGAGATGGGGAAAATATCTCAGGGAAAAAAAAAATTAAAAAAAGCATAAGAAAAACAGTTCTTCGAACCTAAAAATAAAAAAAAAGCAGGAGAACATCATACCAGGAAATGTAACAAATTTCCAAAGCGAGGCTGCGAGAGAAAACACTCCAATCCCACAAGAAGCAATTAGAAGATCCTGTTGGAAATGGTGCATTAAAAAGATGAGTCTCCAAAGGAACGAGCTGCTTTTTTTCCTCATCTCTCTCTTTTTATTGTTGTTCCAATGGAATTCATCTGCCTGCACGCGCTCTCGGCAGCGTTGGAACGGCGCTTCCCCCTTCCAGAGGATTATCTGGCCTCTCTTGCGAGGGGCTGTGAGTAAGCAAAAGCTTTCCCAGGCTGCTGAAGAGGATGAGGCAGGTTTTTATTTCTCTTTGTAGAGCACAAAGCCTGTAGGAGGGAAATTGCAAAATATTGTTGCTCTCCAGCAGGCGTTAGAAGCGCTCAGTTCATCCTCTCGTCTCCCACCTGAACCAACCTCCAGCTTCATTTCAATAAATCAGCTCCCACTCTGTGGTTTTTATGTGAGGAGTGGGGCAAAGAAAGGAAGGGGAATGAAGGGAAATTGTTTTGTGGATTACACCTCTCCCTCTTTATCCGCATTCCTTCCTGGCTGTTTCTCTTGCCTTGTAGAAAGGCTTTGACCTGAAAGAATTTGGGTGTCTCATAAAGCTGGGAACTCAGCCCTTGGGTTTGGACATCCATCACCTTCCAGATCAGTTCATGTCTGGTTTAAAATTGCAATTCTTCAGCCCCACTCACCTGGAATCTGACAAGGCCTTTCCAGAGCCTGCTCCCAGCAATCCTCCGTGATTCCTGCCCTTCCTTGGAGGGAATTGAAGGCAGCACAAATCGGAGTTAATGGGTTTTATGATCAATCAGCTCATACCTGTCCTATTAATAATGCAAATGGCACAGGATTATTGAGTTATGAGGAGCTGATACACAAATATTAACCACTAATACATTCATTAAGCTGACTGAAGTATTAATTAGCTTTGATGCTGCTGGATTGCAGACTACCAGATAGTTTTACCAAGGCCTGCTCAAATTGATTAGAGTGATCCCATGCTGTGCACTGTTTCCACAACAGAATTGATCTTTCTCCTGGATGAAGACAAACAACGTTCTGAGCCACATCTGGGGATGTTTGTGACTCAGCTTGGTGAGGGAAATAAGAAATGGAAATATCCAGGTTTGTCCTGGATGGGATGTTATTGTGAAGGCAATTACTTTAAATTTGATGTTATTTGGCTTGGATCCAAAAGAAAAGCAGAATAAAAGATTCCTCCTGTTTCACTGGGTACTGGAGAGATTTAAGCCCATGGCTGAATAAACTTTAAGGTCCCTTCCAACCCAAACCACTCTGGGATTTTTGCTCTCTCCCTGGAGAAACGAAGGCAAAAATCCTTCAAGGAAAATCATTATCCTAATGAGGTGGACACTGTGGATTTCTCTGCAGGGGAAAGCCAGAATAAATTGGTGTTCTCAGCACGCTCACCACAACTTCAGTGTAGGCACTTGGTGAGAAGGGTGTAAATGTTGGTACTTTATATTACACGGGTTTAATAATCATAATTGGGTTTTTTGTGTGTCTTTGAAGGGGTCCGAGACAAACCTACAAAAAATATTTTAAAAATATTTTCACTGGTCTAAACTGACATGAGTTCATTCCACTGCATGTCTGAGGGTTGGGAAAGTTCTTCAGGACTTGGTGTGAGATGAATATTCTCAAAAGGATCTTAATGGAGGAAAAATTCAGTTTCTTCTTCAGTTTTTCCCCCCAACTCTGGATGCTCATTTTCTCTGTAATATTTTCTCATTTCTCTGACTTCTGAAAGTGCCTTTTCCTTTGCAGCACTTCACTGACAGTGAGTGGCAGTTGTTCATTAACCATTATCTCTTCTAATTTTCTGTGAACTAATTGCAAGGAGCATAAGAAAAGCTATTAGAATAGCAAAGCTCTGAGGGATAAGAGGAGAAAAAGAGCAGGTCAAGATCACTGCAATTTACAGCAATATTTCTTTCAAGAAATGTGGGGGTCTAAAAGTCAATTGTTAAAAAGAAAGCAGAAAGAGACCTGCAAATATCAATTCAAAAATCAATAGAAATGTCCAGTTTGATACAAAGTTTTACAGCAATTTCTAGGGAAAATACTTACCTTATGACATGACAAGCATCTTTATTGCATAGAGTAAATGAGCCAGTAAAAGCAAAAATATTGGGAGCATATTGGAGCAGAGCAGTAGGACTGAAAAACAGGAATACTCAGGCACAAAGATAACATAGGAAAAAATAAAAACCAAACCCAGCCCACAAAAAAAAAAAACCCATTTGAGGTGATTCTTGCTGTCCAAAGCTGTTTTCTCAAAGAGGGAACAAGCTTGGTAATCAAAAGGCATCATTATCTGGCTAATGTTTCCCAGAATTCTGAAAGAAACAGAAATAAAATTATTAAAACTATCACAGGTTATGAGCAAAGCAATTTTGCTCCTGTCTGTGTTGATGTGTAACCCCAGCAGGAGATTCCTTATAACCTGAGCTGCTGCTGATTACAAATCATCAGGTTCATTTATGTATCACTCGTGGTTCAAATTCGCTTTTGATGGCCGTGAATGAGGGCGGTGAAAATCATAAATTAAAATATCTACCCGAGCTGTTGTGTCAATGCAACTTCAATAGCTCATGATAAAAAAAAAGGAAGAAAAACTTCAATGAATGTTGCGGACATAAAAATTTCCACATTTCCCCGTCTTAAAATTGTGACTAATGGGTGGATGTAGCATTAAAAAAAAAGCCAGGAATGATGAAAAAATATCTGCACTGGTCACATGTAGGCAACAAGTCAGGTACAGGAACCTTCATAAATCACACGTACAGCCCGAGCACAGACGGATTACCAGGTGGTGAAACAACAGCTGACATATCCAACGTGATGGGCAAGAAATATGACCAGGGCGAGGAGTTTGGACAAGCTTTAATTCAGCACAGCACACTTTGGAAAATTGATGGCTTTTCAAATAACTGGAGAACGTTTCTGCCCTCCTGACGGTGCCTGCTGGCCCTTGGGGCTGGGAATGAATCCAGCACCATTGTTGGGACAACAAAGAGTGGAGCTGAGCAGGTGCTGGTGGCAACTGGGACCAGTTTGAGATGATTCCCATGACCAATTATTCAATTACTCAATTTGAGCTGTTCCGACAACCCCGCCAGCTCAGGGGTTCAAATAACTGAAGAGAAAGGATTAATTGCCGTGCAAAAACTCCTCCTGCTTGCATGGGGGATGGCAGGAAGGGTATTCCTGAATTCCTCGTGGATGAGAACAAAAACTGAACCTCTGTTAGCCTTGGAGCAGATTAAAGGCAGGCAAAGGGAGCGTCAGAGAGATCCGTCATCGGAAGGACACGGCTCTGCCAGCTTGGTAACCTTCAGCAGAGAAATGCAGGATGAGATCATTTGAGCACAGATTGGGAGAATTATGGGATGAGAAATTAGTTAAATAAATCAGCAGGCGTGGCAGGTGATCCTCTGCAGCGGAGATGGATGGTTCCCTTTTAATTTACTGGAAAGGCACAGCGCCTTGGCTTGGACTCGAGGCTCTTGAAGGTCTTTTCAACCTCAACTTTTCTGATTCTCACAGGGGCTGCAGGTTCAGGCAGCCACCTTGGGAAGGGATAAAATCTTTTTTCGCCCCTATTCCAATGAGTGTATGAAGGCTTTGCAGCAGCTGAATTTATGGAAGTTGAATAACTTTGAAAGATCTCGGAGAAGCTGTCCCTGGTGGTGACCTGGTCCATGGAGGACATCCAGAGGAAGGAATTCCACACTCCCATGAAGTCCATGGACTGCTGGGTTGGATCCTTCAGGAATCACAACTGGGGGATTCTTGCTCTGGCTCAGGCTCACCTACATGGCCATGCAGCACCGGGTGACTCCAGGCCTTGGTGGCTGAGGCTTTGAGGGCTTTAATTGAAATATTTGCATCAAAACCCCCAGTTAAAATGATCGAAATCCTCCACTGGCTCTAGCAGGTGGCATTTAAACTGTATAAAAGCTATTATTTTAGTTTTTAGATAAAAAACTAATCCAGGAGAAAGGGGTAGGAAATCTGGCTGGGTTATTACAGTTATTTTCTAAGTCCTGCTGCAAGCTGTAGTCAACTCCCCATTTTTATGGAGTTTATTTTATTTTCCACCATCCATTCACCGTCAATGAAAATCCCGGCGAGCAAATTAAAATAAACCCACATTATCACTCAGATTTAATGATTTCCTGCTGGCCCTCTTTAACGTTCAGGACTGACCTTTTTTTTTTTTTTAAAAAAATACTTACCAGCAAATTTGCTGTCAGTCTTTGGTTTTTTCTGCCCTGGAATGGTCACCTTTTCCTGCCAGGAGTGAGGCTGAGCACTGCCAGCACGAACAACTTCTGCCTCTCCTTGAGCTTGGGGTTTGTAGCTCTGTGTAAACATTGTCAGCCCTGAAGTCCTGGAAAAAGAGGAATATTCAGCTGCAGAAATTTCCAATCCAGGTGATGTGAGCTTGCTGATTAACTCATAAATGAGTTAATTTAGCTTTAGTGGAGAGCTGAGATGACAGCAAATGAAAATATGTCCTAAAATACAGAAAAAACCTGCAGGAAATTCCAGGTTCCGGGTGAGGAAGCAGCGTTCTCTTGAGCTGTGATATTAAAACTTTCTGACTCTTGCCTTGTTTTTCTGGGGTGGAGGAAACATGGTCCAAGTGGTGGCCATGGCCACCAAAGGACCCCCATTAATCTGGATTTTCCACTCCCTGGCTGCTGGCAGTAAGGACAGTTAACATTCCCGTATCACTTCCCCTTCAAGGATACCGAAGAGCGTTGGAAGCATTAAGCTCTGAGGTCGGTCATTTACTAATGAGAAAACTGATTCAGAGGGAAATGAGGAGCTGGTTCTCTCCTCCACTGGAGCCAGAGGAAAAATCACTTTGTGGCTTCCCTGGGCAGGCCGTGTGTGGCTTGTGAAAGGTCACACAAGAAATCACAGAAAAATTGGACCTTAAGTCCAACACTTTTTTTGCTTGTTCAGCACAGGAATAATTGTCCTTTATCCAGAGCCTGAGTCCTTTGTATCTGAATCCCTTCTCCTTGATGGAATTTAGAAATATTTCAATGAATTCAGATTTCCTAAGCCTGCATTTTCAAGTTCTCGGAAGCAGCTGAACTTCATGAAAAAGCTGCTGCTCTGTATTGCTGGGACCTTTCTGAGGCACCCACTTTTCGTGAGGACACTGAAGGAGACACAATTTAATTCTTCAGACTTGTTATTTTAGAGGCTGTGCTCTCCAAAGGCCTGATCCAAAATATTCTGTACTCAGTGGCCTCAGTGCTCCCTGGGATGTTTTTCAAGACCCCTCTCCCTGGCAAGATTTCAAGCAGTTCCTTTTCTATTTTCACACATTGCTTGTGTGGCTGGAAACCTTTTTTTATACCGAGAGTCCAGAGATAAATGCCAGTTCTGCCAGTGTAATACACCTCAGCAGAGGTAAGAAACACAGTGTTGTGTTTATAAATCTGATTCACTCAGGGCCTGGAGCTGCAGTAACTCAGACACAGCAGAGTTTATGCACAGAATCACCAGAGCATACACAGGATTATTTATCAGCGTGGCCTGTGCAGAGAGCTGGCGTGGGGCATTAGCACCCACTTGACAGAACAGGAATAAACATTTCCTGAAAGGACTCCGGGAAGGTTTATCACAAACACAGCTCTGTAATGAACCCGTGGAATATTTATGCTGAGCATTCCAGGTGAAATATGTGCGAGCTGGCCAAGTAAAGCCCTCCCAAAACAAGGCAAGCAGGACACTTTTACAGTGGTGATAAAACTGCAGCGGCATTTCTGGACTTTTATGAACCTTATGCTTCCTATCAGTGTTCCTTCAAATTATTTATCACTTAAACATCCTTCCAGCACAATTGAAATAAATGTATTTCCATGGCAGACAGAACAGGCTGGAGTTTTTGCACTGCTCTGGGCATAACAAATTCCGGTGTGCAGCGAGTGGCAAAAGTATTATTCTACTGTGTCATATAAAGGATTATTTCAGATGTTTGAAATAATGCATACAGTTAAAGGTTATGGGAGAATAATGTTAAAGAAATTCATTGTTTCAGGGTTGGCTGGTAATCTGAATGATAAAAAGGTGATGACTGTTACAGCCTTGAAGCATTACAGCCATTTGGCTATGATAATAGTTCTCAGATTTGGTTATGGCCCTAATATGTTACCTGGAAGTTAAAATCAGATTCTCAGCTCTGTTGGCACATAATGATCACTTATTGTCTAGAATGTAATTTCTGAAAGGGAATGAGGGTTGATCTCGAGGATAAATCCTGGTTTGTTTTATGGTTTTCCTTTTTTTCTCTTTTATTTTCTATTTCAGAAGAGCTAAACATGGAGTTTGTATTTCAGAGAAGGAATCAATTCAGGATCATCATTTCTTGAAACACACCGAGATAAATCTGTCTGCTGCTCCCTGCTTTTACAGCTCTTTGTTCCAAGCTGTTCTGGACCATGGGCAGACAATGTTTCTGCTGCGAGAAGCAATCCCCCAAAGCTGTCAGGTGACAGAGCTCCCAACCAGACCCTACAGATGGTTTGGGGTTTGCTTTGGGAACACTTTGAACAGACAAAGGAGCAGCTCACAGAAACCTGCCCTGGTGTTTGGGCTTGGCTGGGGGTTCAGTTGGAAGGACTCAGGCTGCAAGGTGACTTTGCTCAGAAGGAAAGAATCCCAGACTGGTTTGGGTTGGGAGTGATGCCTTGAGAAGGGTGAGCTGGAACAGAGGCTGGACAGAGCTGGAGAATAAAGCAGAGATTTATTGAAAGGCCTTTAGGGGACACCTTGGGCAGGACAAGAGCCTGGCCAGGGCTACNCCCCTGGGCACCACAGAACCTGAAATACAGGAAAGATAAAGCTGAAGCCATCAGGAGGGACCCTGAATCCCATCCAGTGTCACTCCAATGCCTTGGACATTCCAGGGATCCAGGGGCAGCCACAGCTGCTCTGGGAATTTGTGCCAGGGCCTCCCCACCCTCCCAGGGAGGAATTCCTTCTTTACATCCCACCTAACCCTGCCCTGTGTCAGTTTGAAGCCATTCCCCCTTGTCCTGTCACTCCATTTCCTGCATTCTCAGCCTTCCCAGAAATCCAAACCTTCCCCTTCCCTGCAGAAATCCATCAGGAAAGAGCCACAGCCACAATTTTTCCTCTTTCCCCACCACACTGGGCCTTTGTCCCAGCTCTGTTACAAACAATTCCCACTCTTGTCATAACTCCAGCGCTCCACAATCCTTAATTCATCATTTCTAGGATTCTCAAATGACAGACTTGCTGCCTGTGGTCACCACTACGGGTGGAACATCTAAGATTGCAATTTTAGCCACAGCAAGGTCACACGATAAAGCCCAGATCAGAAAAGAGATCAATAATTATTTACATCGTGTGTTATAAGTAGAGAAAAAAGTTTAGCAGTAGAAGAGCTGTGAAAGTCAAAGCATTTTTCTATTTGATTCTCCCTCTGTAGAAAAAGACCCACCCTCCAAAAATCCCAACAAACCTGAAAAATCCCCTCAATACCCAAAACCCCTGAAGAAATAAAGCCAAAAAAATCCAAAACAAACCAAAGGAAAAAAAAAAAACAACCAACAAAACCAAACCAAACCTACAAACAAACAAACCCCCCAAAACCAAAAAAAACCCACCACCCAAAAATCCCCCAAAATGAAAAAAAACCCCATCAAAAAACCCACCAAACAAACAAACAAAAAAAAACCCCACCAAAAAAAATCCCATAAAAACCAAACCCCAAAACAACCCAAAAAGAAATTCAAGGAAAAGGACGGAAAAGAATGGGAATAAAATTCCAGCGAAAGCTGCTCCCAGGCAAGCTGAAAAATAATTGAAATGGTGTCACAATTATTACAATCCAGGCTGGAAATTCAGTGTTTGTTCTCTGCTTTGTTTTATGGGGCTGGGAAATGTTTGATTAAAAAGGGAGCCGTGTTTGCAGGGTGCATTATCCATTCCCGATTTCACTTTTATCACTCAGGGTCGTCCAATAAATTTCCTAGCCCGGAATCTTCCTTATGTCCCTGTATTCCTTGAGCTTCACAGGGATGGTGATTGGAAATCAAACATTCAGGGGAGATACTGCAGTTAAGTATTAAACCTGACAGCTTTTATATGGCGAGTACAATAATTGATTTCATGTTATGCTAACCTGCTCGGCGGGTTAAAGCAGCCAGGAGAGTTCCATCTCATAGAGTAGGCACTGAATTATTATTTTTTTAAGGTTTTTAAAAGCACTGAGTCAATTTACATTTCAATTTGCCTTTCTAAACACTTACCCAGATGAAGAATACAGTGAGCGCTTGTGCGGGCAGGAGGACAGATTCAACCCTGAAATTTCCTCTGAGTAAAAAAAAAAAAATCACCACTGAAGTAATAAATCAGGAAAATATTGACAATCATTCAAATTCTTGAAGGGAGTGGTTATATCTGTATTTGCTGTCTTTGTTCTGATCTATTTTCTATTTAGCACCTGCTGGTGGCTCCTTGGAGTGAGGAGTGCTTGGGAGTGGAAAAAAAAGTTTGAAGGATTCCTGGGATTTCAGAGTTAAAAAAACCCTGACACTTTTAAGGAACATGGTACCAAAATCCACTGGCATAGTGTCAGTGCTGAAAAAATTTGAATTAACTCTTCTTCTTGCTCAGGAAGGGCCCAGGGAAAAATTGATCCTTGGTAATCCTCAGACTGGAGTGAACAGTTCGGTATCATGCCCCCCAAAATGGAAAATAATTTATATTCTAAACCAATGCTTTTCTAAGCCTATTTATGAATATAAGGAAATAAAGATGGGATTCAGAGAGTGTTGGTGGACATGGGAGTTGCACAACTTTCCCTTTCCCTCTGTTTCAGATCTCAAGCAGTCAGCAGAGGGATTTAATGCATCTCTTATTTTTCAGGCAGTCCCTAAACTGAAAACAAAGAGCTCTGGAAAAAATTAGACTTTCTCTGCTGTTTCACTTCATTTTACCCCTGGAATAGGGAGGAAAAATTCAATCCCTCCTGTGGGCAGCTGCTCCAGGATTCCCATCCTGGTCCCACTCCACAGCCATGTCATGCCACATGGAAAGCCTTCAATTTCAGGATTAACTGATGAGAAATCACCTTTTTTTACCCACCCTTAAGGGTTCTTGCCATGCCCCAGTGCCTGTTGAAGTAACAGAATTTCCAGCCAGGACCTGTACGTGCTCAGGCCTTTTTTTCCAGGCAGTTTCTGCTGTATTTATGGTGAGAAATGAGCGTCACTTCCTTTCTGCACATTAGGGCTGCTGAGCTGAAGAAAATGGGTATAACTTTTCTCTTAATTCTATAATCTTATTATCCCAGCTCCAATAAAAACTGATAATGAAATCTGAGGATATTGAGAACTTGGATTTTTTCCATCAAGTTTAACTTGGTTTTTTTTTCGAGCTCCGTGGTACTTACCGTAGTCCAACTCTTTTTAAGACCATCCAGGGAAACATAAACCCTTGCAGCGAGCCATTTTCTGTCAAAATTATATCTGACCTGCATATTTTTGCAATTCTCTGATGCATTATACAGTCAGATCAGGTTGTTCCTTGACCACTTGCTCACCCCCATCAATTGCATTAGCATTTAACCTGTCAGTTTAAATTACAAAGGTAACAAAGGTTTAGGAAGGTTACAGTAGATCCAATCTCGTGCAGGAGTGGGGAAAAAATAATCTTAAATCATCCTTGCATGGGAGTGTTATTTTTCCTCCTGACACACATTTACTCACCACCTTGAGCATCACTGGGCAACTTTTTGTGCTGAGGACTCCCTGGGATCAGCACAGCCTGTCAAATAAGGGAAGCAGCAGCCCTGAGAGCAGCAGGGATATTTTATTTGAACTGAGGTCGCATCTCCTGTACCTTTACTAATTTTCCCTTCTATCCTCCATCCTTTTTCAGGGTTAAATTCTCTCTTTTTCTCTCTCTAGGCAGTTTGTTCTTCATTGTGTCTGATCAGTAAATTAGGGGCTGTTCTACAGGCACATAAGAACATAAATTCTTAATCCTTTAGCCTTGAACAGAACCAGAGAATCATTAAAGGGTGGGAAAGACCCCTGAGCTCATCAACCCTAATCCATGTCCTCTAGTGCCACATCCACATGATTTTTGGGCACTTCCAGGGATGGGAATTCCACCACTGCTCTGGGTGGTTTGTTCCAGGCTTTGAGAGCTTTTACATGAGGAAATAATTTCTGAGATCTTATTTAAAACCCACCCAACATGAAGAGGCTTTTAAGAGGGCCAGCACTGCCTCTCCTCAAACCACCCAACATCCTGTGCTGTGAATTTATCGCTCTACATCAGGGTTTGGGGAGGTGTATTAATAAAATAATTAATAAAATACCAACCTGGAATTCCAGCAAACTTAGGGAAAACTTGTTCTCTTTAAAACAATTTCTTAGGCTTGGAAAAACCTGGAAGTCATGTTAATTTTACCTGGGATTTTTCCTGTTTCTACAATGACTTCCTAACACGTGGGCAGTGATGTCAGAATTCCAATTGTGGGTTGCCTGAGTACAAAATGTGAAGAATTCCTCCCACATCTGCTCATTCCAGCCTTTCTGTGGCCTCCCAGCACCAACTCAGGCAGCTGAGCACCATAAAAACACTGCATGGCCTTCTGGAAAAATCAGTCAGCACATGAGGGGTCAGAAATGCCCCTGAGTGAAGAGCTGGGAAAAAATACAATCACAAAAGCAAAATTCTGATAACTTGTAAATTTATATATTTATTGATTTATGCATTTGTACGTAAATATGTGTATTTATAATACTTCACGCAAATGCTTTTATGTATTTATACATCACTAAGTGCATTACACATACAGGCATTTCCTTTTTCATAAAGGTGGAACAAAGAGCTTCTGCCAGCAACGTTCACATGCACAAAGCTCCCATCAAATCTGCCTGCATGGAAACTGCAGCTGTAAGGTGGCAAAGCAGCAAAATTTAAAAAGGCAAGCCAGATTGTGGCTGTTATTGAGCTCAGGAAGCATAGTTATAAATTTTGTTTTAAAATAAGCAGGTATTTTTCAATTCTTGATATCAGTGTGGCCAGAACATGTTAAAGAAGACCTAAAACAGCAATGCCTGCATCTTAAGTTTGAGCAAGAGCTAAAGGGTAGAGATAACGTTGAGAAAGCAGTTTAAGGAGATATCTTTGCTGCACAAGTGCCAACATTTGCAGATGCAGCTGTGGCACAGGCAGTGCGCCGTGATGAATGGGGTTTAATAAGCAGGAGAGCAGAGCCTGGCCAGCGTTTGGCTGGAGTGGCTCCTCTGCTGTTGGGCTGTGCCACTTTTGTGTCCCCAAGCGTGGAGCAGCTGGGCTGCCCTGCGGCAGGACAGGGCCCTGGGCAGGGTTGGTGTGTGCGCTCTGGCTGATTGCTGACGGCTGATAATTAGAGATAATTCTGTAATTATCTGTACACAATGATCTGGATAGGCAGATGTATTTCAGTGTGTAACTGATAGAAGTGTAGATGTAGAGGTATATATCTATACAAATATATATCTATACAAATATATAGATATATATCTATATAAATATATATATAGATAAGTATATAGATGTATAAATAGATAAATACATAGATATATAAATATAGAGATATAGGGATATATAAATACACAGACATACAGATATATAAATACTGAGATATAAAAATATATATTTATATAAATATA
>VWYN01027288.1:0-10027 GCA_013400075.1 Hippolais icterina | reverse complement strand
CTTTATTGAATGAATTTGTTTCTGGATCAATGACACTTTAGCACTTGAACAGTGCAAATTTAGGAGCTCATCCAAGGGACTTCAGGGTCTCCACAAGCACTCCCACATGTCAATGTAAGCTAAAAAAAAATATATATATATTTATTTCCTAGCAAAAGGCATGGAAGAAGCTCAAACATCCCAGCATGGGGTGCAGCAGGATATCACAATTTTAACAGGCACTGAGACGAGGTTGCCAATGTGGGCTGCTGGCAGCTCCTCCTTGGTGCCTGCTGGCCTGGTCCTGTCAGTATCACCCAGAATTTTTCATAGCTTCTGGTTGGATAGCAAAAGATAAATTATCAACAGTCTCGCTCCAGAATATTGTTGGCATTTTATTTCCAAGCAATACATATGGCCACACAGTTTATTGCTCCTTTCTTTTTATAATTCCTCCACTTTTTTTTCACCCCTAAAGTTTTTAATGAGTAGCTTCCTTTTCAGAAATCATTTTTTCCTGAAGGCTTAATATTGTGGTGCTCTCAGGATTAGGAAGAAAGTGATCTTGATTTGGGGCTCCCATTCATTTCCTCCAATGCTTCTGTATTTATTAGTGCTGGAGAATAGAGTGAAGCAGATTGAACATTATTTATAATCTCAAAGGATTGTTCTGTTCAGCTTGGGGTGTGATAAAAGTTAACGGCATTGAATTGTTTCCTCCCCAGCTTCTAGCTTTTCGCATGATTTAGGGAATTAGTTTTTCTTCTGGACCTTATTTTGCTCCTGACACAGCCTGCATTTCTCAGGAAGATATAAGAGAAAATTTTATGGATAATGGATATCCTTGGGGGCCCATCACAGGAAAATGCTTCAGGAACTGAAAAGCCAACTGTGATGATGTCCTTCATTTCTATGGTCGTTGGTGGCAACATTTCTGCTTTTGTTACAATTTTATATATATATATTTCATTTCAATATAGATATCACTTTCCTGAAACTCTTGTTATGTCTTTTACTTTGATCAAGGGAGCTCATCCTTATAACACAGTGCTTAGATTCACTCAAGCTGAACCCCTGGGATCTCAAATCTTTTTTAGGATGGCAGAAAGTAGCCAGGCTGGGAGAAGTGTCTTGGAGTCACAAGAGAGAGAATGAAGCTTCCTTTAAGAAGAAATACATTATTTCCTTTTCAAAATCTCCCACCACCACCAAAAAAAAAAAAAAAAAAAAAAAGGGAAGAAAAAAGGTTAAAATGTTAAATATATATTTTTAGTTGGTTTTGCAAAGTGAAGCTAATGAAGTGAGGCATTGCTGGAAACAAAAGGCAGTGATTTGTCACTGGCAGTTCATCGTTAATTGGAATCTTATTTGGTCTGAAAGATTGAGGGGAGAGTAATCAAAGGAGACTGCAATGAAAAACCCCGAGTGAATGCAGGAAAAAGCATCACAACTCCCACACACAGCCATGACTGCGGGAGGCAAAAAGCATCCTCTGGCTCTGTGGGCAGGCAGCAGCCACTGACCACGCAGACAGATGCAGACAGACAAGATTATTTTAGTCCTGAGCTCTGGAAATTTGGGGTGTCAGCTCTGCCTTTGCCTCCTGCCTTGTGCAGCTGGGGATGGGACAGCCCTCAGCCAGGACAAGACCCCTTGTTACACCTTTCCATGAGGAGAGAAAGTGGAAAGAGAAACAAAGGCAGCAGCCACAACCAAACCCAAGTATGTGACTTGTCATCTCAAAGAGTTTTGTTTTGTAAGAAAAGGTTTATTTTGTTCCAAAAACTCCCCAAACCCCCCAAATTTGGAGTCAAACCCCAAAACCTCCCCAGAACCCTGAAATTTTGGGGTAAAACATGCCAAAACCCCCTCAAGATCCCCAAATTTAGGACCTCTCAAACCCCTGGGGTTCCCAAATTTGATCCAAACCTCCCAAACTACTCCAGAACCCCCAAAGAAAGATTTTGGCCAGGGTGATGAGGGTTATCAGTCAGTGGTTGTTTTTTAATGGGAATAATGGGATTATACACAGGGCTTTCCAGGAGGGGGAAATGAAATGAGGTTTGCAGGACAGAGATCAGGTGTGTGTTGTACCAGTGCAGCTCCTGGGAGGGGACAGCAGGGTGACCTCCTCCTCTGAAAATCTGACTGTGTCCAAAAAACTGGGGAGCAAAGAATTCTCTATATCAGAGGGAGCCCAGTTCCATCCTCAAACACTTACAACAGCAGGAAGTTCAGGCATGAGGCGAGAGAATCACCCCTATTCCACAAACATAACTGGGAGCAAAATGAAACATCTCCTCTTGCCAGAGGAGGGTCCGTAAGTTCACCAGGAATCCCCTTTCCCTTTGCCTTTGTCTGCCTGCAGTCCTAGGAAGGTTTTTGGGTTCTGTCTTTTCAGCTGGAGCTGATGCAGTGCTCAGGAGCAGACACACTGTTCTGTCTCCTAGGGAGATTT
This sequence comes from Hippolais icterina, assembly GCA_013400075.1. NCBI lineage: Eukaryota > Metazoa > Chordata > Aves > Passeriformes > Sylviidae > Hippolais > Hippolais icterina. Next base: position 7,590 of record VWYN01027288.1, on the reverse strand, counting down.
GTTCTCCTGCTACTTTTTCTGCTAAGAGGAAAGAAAAGTTCATTGTCAATGAAATCTTGTGGTTCTTGTTTGGATGCAGGGGAACATCATAAAACTGTCCAAGGTAAGTGCTATGAACTAAAGTAGAAGCCTACAGGTGATCTAATTATTCAGGGTTTGGCCAAATATTAAATTAGTGAAGGTGGAGTTTAACAGATTCTAAATTATCACTTGAACAGCAGCTAGAAAAATAGTGCAACATCATCTCTTGCTGTCTTTGATTGGTGATCACTTTGGAATATCAGGAAAAGACAAGCAGAGAGAGAAGGGCAAGGTCTGGGAATGGGCACCAGAACCAACAATCCTCTCAATCCAAAGGATGTTACACCAGAGTCTATCCATAACCAGTATCCACCTTCCTGCCAACCACAGCAAGCTAAAACTTCCTGAGATTTTCTGAATATCCAGCAAAGAGTCCTCAAATCAGTCTCCAACCCAAAGCCCCACACAGTGACTGCAGCAAATCTGGGAGCCAGCTCTCCAAAGCACCAACCAGGCATCTGAACCTCATAATCATTCTTTTTTATCCTATCTGAGCCAAATAAACATTCTTTCTTCTGGTGTGTGAATAAACATTTCCCCTTACACAGAGTTTTAAGAATCACCAGGGTGACTCTATGGTCCTCACAAAGTTGCCATGGTAATTTCACAATTAAACATCCCTGTAAACTCCCTGCCACGGTCCTCACACAAATGAATACTTTTTGGAAGTGTGTTTTCATTTAGTCAGGCTTTCATTTATGCTCTCACCTCATCGCTCTGGCTGTAAGGATTTATGTGTCTCCAGAGTGAGAAATGTTGCTGTAGGTGTTGTGTCCAGCCTATATTAGGAAAAAGTTTTTTACAGAAAGGGTGATAAAGTATTGGAATGATCTACCTGGGGAGGTGGTGGATTCACCATCTCTGGATGTGTTTAAGGAAAGACTGGATGTGGCACTGGGTGCCGTGGTTTAGTTGAGGTTAGGGTTGGACTTGATGATCCTGGAGGTCTCTTCCAACCTAAATATTCTGTGGTTCTGTGTCACCCACGATGGAGGGATGACACCAGGGCCCCTGGGTCTGTCCCACAGGGGGACACAGCCCAGGTGTGGAGTGTGGCTCTGGTCTTGTCCAAACGTGGAGTTAATCCCCTTCCAAAGCAGCTGCTGAGCACCCTGAATAAAGAACTAGAAAATCATCATGTCCACAGGCTGGGAGGCTCAAACCTGTTGCAGCTGCACCTCACAGGCCTGGATGTCTCAGCTTCAACAATTGGTTTTATCCTAAATTCTGACAGACAGGGCTCTGATCGCTGCACTAAATGGTGAAACTGCCTTGAACTCACAAAACCCAAGGATGGATCAGGCTGGAAGGGACCACAGTGTGTCACTGGTCCAACCTCCCTGCTCAGGTGAGGTCATCCCAGAGCACAGGATTGCATCCAAACGGTTCTGGAATATCCCTGGTGAGAGTGGTTCTGGAATATCCACAGCAAGGGAGACTCCATGCCTTCTCTAGGCAATCTTCCAGTGCTCAGGTAAGAAGTTCTTCCTCATGTTCAGCTGAAACTTCCTTGACATCAATTCCTGCCCACTCCTCTAATTCATTTCAGTGTTTTGGAGCTGCTTTGCTTCTCTTCCATCCCACCACCCTTAGCTGGTATCAGTCCTGAGCAAGCTGCCTTCATTTTCACATCTCTCATCCCTTCTTTGTCTTTTATTTGTCATTTCCACTGGAATTCAGCCCCGGCTGTCCCTCAGGCTGCAGCGTCTGTCTGGTTTAATCACATCAGATTTTCTGCCAAGTATTTCCCTCCTCCCTCCCACGTGGCTCCTTGTGCTTCAGAAGAGTTCACCAATGCCCACATCACTGTTTTTTAAGTCTTCCAGTTGCTGGGATGCTCTAAAAAATTTTACCAGATTAGGTATTGAGATTATTATTTATCCCACAGATGTGATTTTGTCAATCTTAACTGTGCCTGTAAACTATTAAGACAAAAGGCCATAATTTTTCCTCTCTGCACGAAATAAGAGCTGACTATCTGAGCAAGAAACTTGAGGAATGTACATGAAGGAAAGAGAGTTTCTCCTACAGAGAAGTGACAAAAGATATGAGAAGAAAGCAATTTGCATGAACTGGCTTTTACACAAACGTATCCCTTAAATTATGAATAAAGGAGCTTTTGAATGGATGAGCTTATGGAAATCTAAAACTGCCATCCTTTTGCCTTTGCAATATGAACAGGAAGAAACCACTTAAAATACAAGCAATTTTTCAAATATGAAAAAGGAGCGAAAACATGTTTTTGTTTTAATGAACTGCTTTCTATTACCATTGTTTTCTGCTACTTTTGTTTACTGTCCTGTGTGCGTTGCAGCCTTTAAAACTCTACTGAAAAATCTCATTCACATTTTATAAGAGATTAGCTGGAGACACGAGACCTGCACTAACCTCCCTGCTGGGTGGTTGTGTTTCAGCACAGGCTTTTTGCTCTTTCCACAAGGGAAACGCAGTCAGAAAAGCTGATCTCAATTTGAGTTTCAGATTGAAATTGGTCTTTCTTCTCCCATCAGCCTCACAGTCAGGAGGATTTAAAACTTCTCTGAGTGTGAGCAGAAATGCCTCTAAATTTGAGCAGCCTGAATGGGTTTGTGCAGCCATCAATAATCAATATTTTCCAGCACAGCCAATATGTACAATTCTGCCTAAAAAAGCAGCGTTAAAGAGCAAAATCAAAGTAGTGAAACTGTGTGTTGATCACTCCTGCACTGAGATTCCAAGTCATCCAAGAAATGTGAGATTCTGCAGCTTTGCCTTTGAATCCCTGAAACCAAACCAAGAAAACTTTCTCAGGATAAGAAAAAAAGCATAATCGAAGTTTCAAAAGTGACAAATAAGCACAACTTTTTCATTGGACTCTACAGCAGCCTGATGTAAACGTGCACTATATGCAAAGATTTTGATGTATTTGGATGTTCTGTTGCCACATCCAACCCTCTTCATTAGGAATAATAAATAAATAAATCAGAACTCCTCAGGGGAGAATTGTGGAAATCAGCTCACCTTTCCTGGAGAGGAATGGATGACACTTTTCTCTCTTTTCTGTCTGTAATATTCCACACACGACTGAGAGGTGTGTGTCTAGAATCTCACACTCACACTCCTTGCAGGGTAATATGCACAGAAATTTTCCTTCTGCCATGGCTTGTACCTGTCAGCTCCAGGGCACCCACTGAGACAGCACCTGCAGGATCATGTTTTCATTGAATGGAATCTAATATAATTGTAAAAATATCATGTCAAAACCCTGCTCTGGTGCAGGGCAGCCTCATTGCCCTCAGGTCTAGCAAACCTATTTCTGCATGATGTGAGGAAAGGAGGAAAAAGATCCTGTTTCTCCCCTCAGCTACATGACATAATTGTGCTGGTAGGTGCTGACTTAAGGCAAAAATCTGTCAGTTTTGCTCCCAAAGTACCACTTAATTACCTGGGATTGATTCACTGTCCTCTTAGATAAAAGGTTGGCAGAGAGGGATGGAGTTGATTAAGGTCTTCAGGCAGAAGAGCCTAAATGTCTGTAAACAGGGATATAAATAGGGAATATAAATATTCCTGCTGTGTAAATGTAGGGATAGACATATCCCTAAACATGGATATTTGTCACTGCACCTGCTCACTGCACAAAATCCAGCTCCTATAAATTTGCTTGGGCTCTTTTTCCCATCCTTTGGATTTCTCTCCTTCAGGATCCCTTATTTGTGGACTATTCTGTCCTGAGGCCAGGGATAAAGGCTGCAGAACACCTTGGGTGGCTGCTTTTGAGCAGCAGCCTGAGCTGCTCTTGAGAGCTGCAGGAGTTTTTAAAAACACAACCCCTCCAAACAGGCACATCTATAACATTCCAGCATCTCTAATTAAGTCAGAGATGGATTTGAATTTCGCCTCAAAGCTTGTTTCATATTAAATCTCCAACTGACAGCGCTGCACCTTCTGAAATTTTTTACCATCTGAGAAAAGAAAGGGTTGTTAGAGGAATAGTGTGACCTTCAAATCTTTTCAGAGCTTTGCAATCATGAGCAGGAGTGTGCAAGGGCTCAGCAAATCTGCTCCTGCCTGTTTCCTGCTGTGCTGCAGTTTCACTAATCAAGTGTAATTAAAATGAAAAAAAAAGAAGCAGCAATACAATACCGTGCACGTTGAAATAGTAATCAGGGGGGCAGCAAAGTCACTTTTATGCCGGGGTTTGGATCACACGCAGCACTGGATGCTCCCATTGCTCACATGAGTAATGTTCATGGGAACAATCCCCTGGTTGTTCTGGGATTACCTGCCCGAGGAGGGATCTGCAGAATCCTCTGTGAACACCAGCAGACACCTGGTTCTGCCACAAATTCAGTTTTCACATTGTGATTCTTGTGTTAGATCAAGTGACATTAAGATTTTAATTTTTTTGCTTTTTTTTAAATTAGGTGACATTTGGCAGATGAGCTGCAGGAAAATTGGTGATTGTTGGTGATAGCTGGTTCTGGTTCCTGATGAATTCCCTTACAAGCAAAATAAAACCAAACCCATGAGCTCTGATGAACACAAATGCAACTGAGTATTTTTGGCAGCGTTTATTTTTCTTCAGATTTGCTAATAATACCAAATTACAAGAATAAATATTTTAATTTAGTCGTGGCATTAATCATCACCTTCATCCTCATCTCACGTCAGCGGTGACATTCAAATAATGCTCATGATTTAGTGGAATAATTCCAGATCTTCACTGACACTCCCTAGTTAAACAGTTCTATTTCAATAAAATACATTTCTCTTTCCCACTTAAGCCCCACTGGATGGGGCATTCCAGAAGGGAAAATTTAATTGGTTTTAGGACCTGTCATTTCTGAAACTCTCCTTTATTATGTGTGCAACCTGAAAAATCTCAGTGCTCAGTGAAGTTGCTTTATTAATAATGATTTCTGTTTCACAGTTTGCACTGGTTTCACACAGAAAGCAAAAGCTTTAAAATAAAGGCTAATAAAATAAAAAAATGAAGATTTCTAGAACTATATTTAAAATGAAGATTTCTAGAACTATATTTCTGTTTAATAGAATAGGAAAGCAGCCTGCTAGATATTTAATTTTTTTAATAAGAGTAGCTGTTTTGCTCTTAAAAAATGAGATAAATTAAGCAGTTTTAATTAAGCTCATCTCATTTTCATAATCCTCCTTCTCACCCACACTCTGATGGAAGGTCAGAGAAGTAACTGTGGAGGAACACGGCGCTTCAAGAACAAATTCTAATTATTGCAAAGGAAAGTGGAAATCTTTTCTTTTCAAATATACTTATATTTTTTCCCCCTTTTCTGCTTAATTTCAAGAGTAATTTCTCGCTGCTATTCCTCTGTTTTCCCCCGAGGCAGTCTGTGTTGATGGATGGCACAAAGTTAGGGGATAACAGCGAAATGAAAACAAGCGGCGGGGTGCTGACAAACGCAGCGTTATCAATATTGAGAGATTGCTCCCAGGATGAACATTCCCATTCCTCACAGACTGAAAGGAACCTTATCCCAGAGCTAGGATAACTGAGCTGAGCCAGATCTGTCCTTTCCAGGGATGTGCAGCCTCAAAATCCCACTTTTTACCCCAATTCCACCACCCTGCACTGATCTGTGGACACAGGTAAATGGGCCACTGGCATTTCACAGGCATAAATAAATACAAATTAACCCATCTTGCCTGTATTTTGTTCTTAATTTATGAGGTATTTTTTAACAAGGTTGTGTTATTACAGATAATCTTTATTATCACTCCAGCCTGTAATGTGAAGCTGTCTGGGCTGGTGTTTCATTTCCCAGCTCCCATTACAATGACTGAAATCCTGATGTGAGCTCAGCCCTGACTGACACCCTTGGTTTTTAATGGAGCCATCAGAGGAGAAGGGCTCCATCCATCAGTCTGCCCTTAAAGGAACTCAAATCCCTCCCTTTTCTGGGTCCAGAACACTGACAGAATTAAATATTTTGTAGGACGTGGTGCTGAAGAGATCATTCCTTTGTTTTGCCTGATTTTGCCTGATTTACCTCTTGGCTAATATTTTGTTTTTTTCCCCACATACAACTGTGCTTTCAAGGAGAACTCAGGTGTTTAACTGAGTAGTTTTTCTTTGCAGAAGGATCATAAAAATCCTGCCAGTGAGCAACGAGGTGCGAGGTGATGCCTCTTTTTGGGTGGGGAATAAACCTTGCCTGGAAACATCAGGGAACCCACACAGGCAGAGCCAGAGCAGCTGCCAGGAGTTCCGGGGGAGCAGCTCTGCNTTTTTTTTTTAATGTCCTAGAAGACTTCTCAAGGTCTAGTACACAACACAGACTAGTTTAAACCCACACAGAATAAGAAAAAGCCCCCTGCCTTGCTGGCATTTACTCTGAGGCAGAAGATTTGAGGTAAAATAACTGTTCTGGCTGCTCCTACAGCAGGCATCACATCCTGAGCCCTCAGCAGGTCCCAAGGCTCCATTGGAATTGATCCTTCCTGACCAGCTCAGCAGCTCAAGGAGCACCTGGAACAGGGAAGAGCAGCAGCCCCATGCAGAGCTGAACTCTCCGTAACACAAAAGGAAAATTGCAGACTTCAAACCCATTGAGAAAATTAAGGCAGACATTCCAGCTGTCCCTCACACAGCCAGGTCTTTTCAAATCTGTAATTCCTGAGCTCGGGGAAGGGCACAAGCCTTTAACCAGTTTGTTGGTTTGTGTCACAACAATCCAATTTACCCGATGAGGCATCCAGGGCTTTAATACACACTTGAGTGGCAGTTTCAATCCCAACGTTTTCCCAGTGGCCAGGAAGCAGAAATCAGATGGTGCAAGGGGCTCAGAGTGCTGGCAAGTTTTGCAGCAAGCTGTGTTTGCATCAGTGAGTGTAAACAGGTCTCTGGGAGGGAGGAGGCATCAAACATCGCGCTGGTGGCTTTTCCCTCTGCGCTCGCAATTAGCTGGGAGGGGAGCACAGATGTTCTGCAAAGAACTCCCATCCAAATTAAAGATGCAAAATTGTTAGGGTGGCTCTAATTAATTTTCTGCCTCGGTTTAAATGACATCTTTATATTGTAGCACTGTGCGGGAGGCTCTGAAGTGACTGGGCCAAAATTGCTCACTGAATTTTGCTGCATGAAATGAACTTGGCCTGTTGTGATAAGCACATGTAGAAAGGATCTCATTTAATTGAATCCCCAGACAAAAAAAATATATTTTCCAGGAGACATTACTGTGAAGTCTGGTGCATCTCTGTTGTTTAATGCTGTTGTAATTTGTCCTAATTTATTCTCACTGTGCTGGTGGAAGATGGAGTGGCTTCACGGGCCCCATCACATCTGTAGTGTTTACAGGAATGGATCAGCCAAATCAAATCTGTTTGGCCACAACAGAACAGACCAGAAGTGTTTTAATCTCACTTTATCTCAGTGCTTGATTTTACTGCTGAGTGGCTCTTGAGGCAGAATCATCTCAGAGTGCAGGGCTTGGATATTCCATGTCCAAAGGTTGGACTTGATCACCCTGGGGGGGTCTTTTCCAACCTAAATGG
>VWYN01027287.1:0-13616 GCA_013400075.1 Hippolais icterina | reverse complement strand
AGAAAATTGCAGAGGGTAATATTTGTAATGGGGCAGATGCAAATTGAAATTAAAAATTGACTGTGCCAGTGCTCTGTGAGAGAAAGGAATGTGTTTACAGCTTAATTCATTTGCTTTGGTGGGTTTTGTTTGATTATTTTTTGGGTTTTGGGGGTTTTTTCTTCCCAAAATAGGGAGATAACAAACCTGCATCAGGTGGAGATGATGAGTTTTTGTCACACATCTTATTGCAGCGTTGTCTCAGGGACGTGGAAATGTTCCAGAACTGCCAAAACCAAACAGCCAAGGATAAACGTCCCCTCTGTGGACTGAGCTAACAAATATTTAACAAATAAGTGTTTTATTCTCTGCTTTTTGCGTGGTTTGAAAGTTCTGCGCCTGTTGGTTTGGAATCCCTGATGGATTCCCCTGTAGCCAGCTTGAGTTTCGTTGCTGGAAAATTTTAGATATAGGAAGAAAATTGTGGAGGGTAATATTGGTATGACAAAAAATATTTTGTGTGACAGAAGTTTATCACCTCTACGTGATGGAGGTTTCTTTTCTCCCTATTTTGGGAGGAAAAAAACCCCAAAAAACCAAGAAACAAGTAGAATTAAACNTTTATCTTGATTATTTTTTTAAACATCAGGTTGCCATCAAACTTGCCATCAGACCATTGGAGGCTGATGCTGAAAATTTCGCCCCAAAAATATAAATTTATGAATCACGAGGTTTCCCTTTTTCGCCATTCTTTCAGTTACCATCTAATTTCTTTTATTGAAATATTGTCCTTTCTTCTTAAGGCAAGGGCTGGCCAGTTTAGAAATAGGAAGAAAATTGCAGAGGGTAATACTTGTAATGGGGCAGATGCAAATTGAAATTAAAAATTGACTGTGCCAGTGCTCTGTGAGAGAAAGGAATGTGTTTACAGCTTAATTCATTTGGTTTGGTGGGTTTTGTTTGATTATTTTTTGGGTTTTGGGGTTTTTTTTTCCCAAAATAGGGAGATAACAAACCTCCATCAGGTGGAGATGAAGAGTTTTTGTCACACATCTTATTGCAGCGTTGTCTCAGGGATGTGGAAATGTTCCAGAACTGCCAAAACCAAACAGCCAAGGATAAACGTGGACTCTGTGGACTGAGCTAACAAATATTTAACAAATAAGTGTTTTATTCTCTGCTTTTTGCGTGGTTTGAAAGTTCTGCGCCTGTTGGTTTGGAATCCCTGATGGATTCCCCTGTAGCCAGCTTGAGTTTCGTTGCTGGAAAATTTTAGATATAGGAAGAAAATTGTGGAGGGTAATATTGGTATGACAAAAAATATTTTGTGTGACAGAAGTTTATCACCTCTACGTGATGGAGGTTTGTTTACTCCCTATTTTGGGAAAAAAACAACCCATAAAACCAAGGAACAAGTAGAATTAAACTGTAAATACATTCATTTCTGAGGAAAGGAATCACAGAGCGCTGGCACAGACAAGTTTTGAGCATCTGCCTCATTACAAATATTACCCTCTACAATTTCCTTCCTATATCTAAATTGGTCAGCTAATTGCAGATTTTGTGCTGGTGACCCAGAGCAGGCAGATTTCCAGTGCCCCTGCACAGGCTGAACAGCCCCATGAGCATTTTCTGCCCCGTGCCACGGTGCAAATGAAATTTTGGGTGTTTGGGCTCTGAGCGTGCCAGGCTGATCATTCCTTCCTCTTTCCAACCCTGGTAATTCCATCTGCTTATTCCTAAATATTTGAGAGGGGAATCCATGAGTTGAGCTGCTCTGTAAATAACTGGATGAAAATCTGGCAGGGCTCAGCTTTCCTCCTGACAGTGGCTAATGTGCTTAAACCTGGAGAGAGAAAAGAGGCTTCACCTTGAAGCCCAGCACCAGCCAGCTCCTTTCACCTTGAAGCTTTCTGCAGGGTTTGGCTCCTCAATCAATCCAGAGTTGTCTTTGTTTTTCCAGCAATAGATGAGACAGAGATTATAGGTTATTGCCCCAGGGGCTTGTCTTTTCTAAAGCTTCAGGATTTTTAAAGGAAAGAGGCTTTTTTTTCACTAAAAAAAAGTGTTTGGTAACTTTGCCTGCCTGCTGCTGGGGTGGGGAGGATGGCATTTGTTAGCCTGGCTTTCACACACCTTCCTGATTGCATCAAAGATTAAAATCAATTGAATTTCAGGGAGGTATTGTGGAGAGGAAATATGTGGTTTTAAAACATGCACATGTAACCAACTACTTCTGCTTTTTTAATATTTCACTTTACAGTCCCTGTCATACTCAAGACAGCTGAAAGCTTTACAGTAATGATGTGTGTTCTTGGCAGGCAGCAATTATATCAGCACCTCACATTTTACTAATAAATCAATAGATAATTAGCACAGGCCTTGGAAACATTTCCATTCCCAAACAGCTCTGTGCAAGAATGCCCAGCACTGGTGGTAGCACCATCAGCACTGCATTAATCTGATTTTTATTTTATTTTATCTATTGTTTTATACTGACTCACAGCTCTGTCGTGGGCTGATATTGTCCTCAACAGAGCACTGTGAGCTCCTCTGTTTGTTTTCCTGCTGTTGGCTGTGGTGACTCAGGGAAGAGGCTGGTGGTTGAGAAATTTTTGATTTCCTGCAGTCCTGGAGCAATGTGCTTTGTGGGATGCTGAAGGGAACATGTGTGATGATTATCAGGCTGCTGACTTGCTAAGAAAACACAAATTGCATCCTGTTAAATGAGGGGTTTGTTGGAGGACAGGTCAGTCCTGGTGCTGGGGTGGGAATGGCCTCTCCCGGCTGTGTGGAACCAGGAGAGAGGCACAGGGAATATCCACATTTGTGTCTGATATCCACACTTGTGTGTAGGATATCCACACATGAATATCCACATTTGTGTCGGATATCCACACATGGATACCCACATGNTGACTCAGGGAAGAGGCTGGTGGTTGAGAAATTTTTGATTTCCTGCAGTCCTGGAGCAATGTGCTTTGTGGGATGCTGAAGGGAACATGTGTGATGATTATCAGGCTGCTGACTTGCTAAGAAAACACAAATTGCATCCTGTTAAATGAGGGGTTTGTTGGAGGACAGGTCAGTCCTGGTGCTGGGGTGGAAATGGCCTCTCCCAGCTGTCTGGAGCCAGGAGAGAGGCACAGGGAATATCCACATTTGTGTCGGATATCCACACATGGATACCCACATGGTGTGTAGGATATCCACACATGAATATCCACATTGTGTGTAGGATATCCACATATGAATATCCATATTTTGTATAGAATATCCACATTTGTGTGCAGGATATCCACATATGAATATCCACATTTGTGTGCAGGATATTCACACATGAATATCCACATTTTGTGTAGAATATCCACATGGTGTGCATGATAGCCACATATAAATATCCACCTTTGTGTGTAGGATATCCACATATGAATATCCATATTTTGTATAGAATATCCACATTTGTGTGCAGGATATCCACATATGAATATCCACATTTGTGTGCAGGATATTCACACATGAATATCCACATTTTGTGTAGAATATCCACATGGTGTGCATGATAGCCACATATAAATATCCACCTTTGTGTGTAGGATATCCACACATGAACATACACACTGTGTGTATGTCCACGTATGAGTATTTGTGTTTATGATATCCACATTGTGAGTAGGATATCCACACATGAATATTTGTCTGTATGATAGCAACATATGAAAATCCACATGTGCATGTATGGTATCCACATTTGTGTGTAAGATATCCACATCTGAATATCCACATTTGTGTGCAGGATATCCACATTTGTGTGTATGATATCCGCACATANACCTTTGTGTGTAGGATATCCACACATGAACATACACACTGTGTGTATATCCACGTATGAGTATTTGTGGTTATGATATCCACCTTTGTGTGTATGATATTTGCACATAAATATCCACATTGTGTGTATATCCACATATGAATATTCACATTTGTATGTATATCCACACATGAGTATCCACATTGTATGTATATTCACATATGAATATTCGCATTTGTATGTATATCTGCATATGAATATTCACATTTGTATGTATATCCACATACGAATATTCACATTTGTGTGTATATCCACATGGTGTGTCTGATCAGGTAGCAGCATTTGATGTGTAGCCAGCTGAGCTGATGCCATTTGCTCTAATTAACCCTGCAGCATTAATCAGAAGTTGGGTATGGCTGTGGCACTTGCTGAGGGAGGGAGAGGCTCCCCAGGGCTGTCCAAGCCGGAGCAGTCACTGATATTTGGGTGCTGGGCTGGCTCCTGGCATGGCCTGTGCTGGATCCCATCTCCCCTGAGAGCTCAGGGCACTCTGCTGTGTCTGACCCTGCCTTCAGTTATCCCAGGCTGCTGCAGATCCCTGGGTCACTCCTAAATGGAGCTGTCAGAGCGCTGCTGAATCCATCTGGGAGGCTACAGCTCTTCCAGGCCTGCCTTTGTGAGAGGGGAGATTTATTCCTTCCTGTCTGCTGGGGGTTGGAGGAAGATCTGACACTGCTTTGGAGCTCGGGGGTCGGACACTCGTGTGGCACCTGTCACCTCCCAGGCAGGGCTGGGCTTGGGACAGCAGCGAGCTGGGCCAGGGAGGGAAAGAGAGGGGACAGCAGGAGAAAAGGGGACAGCAGGATGGGAGAGGGGACAGCAGGATGAGAGAAGGGACAGCAGGATGAGAGAAGGGACAGCAGGATAAGAGAGGGGACAGCAGGATAAGAGAGGGGACAGCAAGATGAGAGAGGGGACAGCAGGAGAAAAAGGGGACAGCAGGATGGGAGAGGGGACAGCAGGAGAAAAGAGGACAGCAGGATGAGAGAGGGGACAGCAGGAGAAAAAGGGACAGCAGAGGGGGAGAGGGGACAGCAGAGGGGGAGAGGGGACAGCAGAAGGCTCACAGTACCTGTTGGACACCTGTAGGTGCCCCAAAAGAAGCCCAACCTTGTATTTGGGCTGTCCCCAAAGCTGCAGAGCTACGAGGCCCTTCCCTAAGAAACACCACCTCATACACTTTTAAATATCTGGGGTTTATCCTTTTTTTTTCCTTTGAACAGGAAGCGCCTTTATTGGGTTTTGTTCATAGAGAAGTGTACAGAATTAAGTCATAGCAGTACATGGTGTAAAATAGTCTTTGTTTTAGTTTCAAAGCCACGTGCAGTGGATGCGAACAGAAGTGATGGGCAGAAATGAAGGCGTGAGGCAGGCAGTGGAGCCCTTTGAGCTCAGAGGATGGAGTGCAGCTGCTCACCTCGAGGAGCAGAGGCTGCTGCGTTCATCAGCCCTGCCCTTGAGCTGTCCCATCCATTCCACTTCCCTCTCCTCTGAGGAGCTGCTCCTCCCAAGGTGCAGTTTTGTCTGGAAGAAATACCAGCTTGTAGCACCGTGTGAAAACAGCCCAGCACACAGAGCAGGCAGGCAATTCCCTCGGCAGCAAACAAGGAAGGGATTTTTCTCTTTTATCCTGGATATCCTCCAAGAATTCTCTGTTCAGTTTAGTTATTATCTTTCCCTACGGTGTGGAATATTCAATTAAACTTTCTCTCAAATTGGCCATAACTTTCAATGGAAATTAAAGCGGTTCTATTTAGGTACCAGTATCTGTCACCAGGCTTAATGTTCAGAGAGAATAGGAATGGTTCCACCTGTTTGGTGTGAATTAACCTCAGCTGACATTCCTCATGTTTCAATTCCTCAAAAGCAGGGAAGATGACAGCATTGAGCATCCAACTGCATGTGCTGGCTCTCAGCTTTGGGGGACTGGAGGGACACAGCAAATATTCTCTTCATTTGGAATGTATTCCAATTAATTTTCCTTTTTTTTTCTTTGTAAATAGGTTTTGTGATTCACTAGGGGGAAAAATATATATCGAGCAGAATGTTCTCCTAAATGATCTACCACTTTCCATCCAACACCATATGGACACACACCTCCTTCTGTGGTTAAAATGCTTCTTTTATTGTGAAATCGACTGAAATTTCCTAGATCCTGCCTCTCACTGAAAGAAACACACTTGTGTCAGAGGAGGCAGACCCAGAGCAGGAGTACATTTGTTTTATCTGACAAGGAGGGGGAAAATGCTTTTTGGAACCCAATCTTGTTTGCAGTTGTCTTAATCTGGGGGCGGCTCGTGTTCCTTCTGGGCTAACTTGTTTTGGGCTCTTCAAAAGAAATGTAACTGAGGAAAATCAGATCTGCCCCTGGGAGTGTCTCACCAGTTAGTTTAGCTGGGAAAGTTATTTATTTTATTGTGCTGGGACAGTGGGAAATGTGTGAGGAGTGGCAGCAGCTGTTGAACGGTGCAAAGGAGAAGCGAGCTGAAATAACTGAGCATTTTCAGGTGTGTGCACACAGATATGCACTGCTCCTTGTTCTTTTTTGATGAAATGGCCAAANGGGGACAGCAGGAGAAAAAGGGGTAGCAGGATGGGAGAGGGGAGAGCAGGAGAGAAAGGGATAGCAGGATGGGAGAGGGAATAGCNCCTACGGTGTGGAATATTCAATTAAACTTTCTCTCAAATTGGCCATAACTTTCAATGGAAATTAAAGCGGTTCTATTTAGGTACCAGTATCTGTCACCAGGCTTAATGTTCAGACAGAATAGGAATGGTTCCACCTGTTTGGTGTGAATTAACCTCAGCTGACATTCCTCATGTTTCAATGGGAAGATGACAGCATTGAGCATCCAACTGCATGTGCTGGCTCTCAGCTTTGGGGGACTGGAGGGACACAGCAAATATTCTCTTCATTTGGAATGTATTCCAATTAATTTTCCTTTTTTTTTCTTTGTAAATAGGTTTTGTGATTCACTAGGGGGAAAAATATATATCGAGCAGAATGTTCTCCTAAATGATCTACCACTTTCCATCCAACACCATATGGACACACACCTCCTTCTGTGGTTAAAATGCTTCTTTTATTGTGAAATCGACTGAAATTTCCTAGATCCTGCCTCTCACTGAAAGAAACACACTTGTGTCAGAGGAGGCAGACCCAGAGCAGGAGTACATTTGTTTTATCTGACAAGGAGGGGGAAAATGCTTTTTGGAACCCAATCTTGTTTGCAGTTGTCTTAATCTGGGGGCGGCTCGTGTTCCTTCTGGGCTAACTCATTTTGGGCTCTTCAAAAGAAATGTAACTGAGGAAAATCAAATCTGCCCCTGGGAGTGTCTCACTGGTTAGTTTGGCTGGGAAAGTTATTTATTTTATTGTGCTGGGACAGTGGGAAATGTGTGAGGAGTGGCAGCAGCTGTTGAACGGTGCAAAGGAGAAGCGAGCTGAAATAACTGAGCATTTTCAGGTGTGTGCACACAGATATGCACTGCTCCTTGTTCTTTTTTGATGAAATGGCCAAAAAAAGAGTCTGTGAGACACAATCTGATGAGAAGCAAAGCTTCCTCCTGGCCTCAGTGCTTTCTGGGGATTGAGCTGCTCGTAGTGTTCACCAGTGATAAGCCAAAAATGTGTTATCACCCTTGGAGTGCAAGGCTGTGGACATTACAGAAATAAAGTTACCACTTGGAATTTATTTTTTAAAAAAAGTGTAGAATTTGTATTTTAGAGTTACCCAAATAGCAAAATGTTGCTCCCACAAAAGCAGACATGTCAGCAGAGCAAATTCCTTTGGCTGTGCTGACAATAAACACCTGAGTAACAAAATTTAGTCAAAAATGGGCTTCATCTGGTACAGACACTTGTAGCTTCCTGTCTGCAAGGATCTAGATGGCAGCTTGTTTTATTTATTAGTGACTCTTTGGTGCTCTGTGAACCAAATCCTTCTCCTGTGCCAGGTTCTGTGGCTCAGCCCTTATCGCCCAGCCCTGGGATCTGGGCTGCAGTGATTTCCATCACACAGGAAGGCTGGAGCAAAGCAGCTCCACAGGCTGAAGATTAAACAGCTTGGACTTGCTTATCTTGGTTATACACAGGCAGCAATAAGAGGGAGAAGAAAGGCACTCCAAATAATTTTATCAAGCCAGTGGTGCGAGGTTTTTTGCTGCTCCTCTGTTCCCCTGGCAGGCTGCAGCTGCTCTCAGAGCTTCTCCCTGCCTTGCCCAGCTGCCTCTGCTTGAAAATCACACCAGGATTCTTCCTCTTGCTGCCCAACAGGAAGGGCAGGCGTGGGTTTTTTGCCATATAAAAGATAAATGTTGAACGGTGTCAGCGGCAGGTGGAATATTTGGAAGTGTTTTCATTTGATCTTTCATGAGCTTCTACTTCAGCTGAGGTAAATTGAGTTATTTAGTAGACAAACCCAGCGTTTTCACCTGTTTGTGACTATTTCTACTTTCAGTTCTCTATCTTGAATGTGTGGTTTTTTAATTGTAAATTGCTCAGTAATTAATTACACAGACAGGACGTGGTGGTTCTTACACAGGTAACTCCCCCTGATTGGTGTGGGCCAGTTTCATTAACCCTTGAAGACCAGGGTGCTGCAGGTTCACCTTGATGCCTTGGGAAGGCTGAGCTGGAACAGAGACTGGACAGAGCTGGAGAATAAAATAGGGATTTATTGAAAGGCTTTTAGGGTACACCTTGGGCAGGACAGGGCCTGGACCAAAAATGGACCCAAAATGGTGACAAAATGGACCCCAGATTGTCACAAAATGGACCCAAAGTGGACCTAAAAGGGTCACAAAATGGTTAACTGGTCACAAGGTCTCACACTTTGATCAGTTTTGGTCCATTTGCACATTGGGGTTTCATTGTCCAATCCCAGCTCCAGGCTGTGAGCTCCCATCCTTCTTGTTCCTCCCTCCAGCCACCCTTGTTTGTGCTGTTGGGCTGAAAGTTGTCCTTGGTGTGCAGCAGGACAAGGATTTGTTTTGTGTCCCTGCTGTGTGCAGAGAGCTGAGTGACCCTGACTGTGAGCTCAGAGCTGCACCCCTGGGCACCACAGAACCTGAAATACAGGAAAGATAAAATTTAGGGCATCAACCTCTGCAGCCAGGTGATGTCCTGGACGTGTGGGGACACTTTTGGACCTTTAGATTTGTTCCTATTTCCCACCTCAAGCAGATGAATTGTTTACTTTTAATGCAAGCTTTGTTTTCCTGTGATGGGAGGGGGACCAAAGTCCGACCTTGGGTGTGATGTGATATAAATTGACACTCTCTAATTGAAATAACAGCAGGTGACAGCCCGGAGGGGACGTGAGGCAGGTGACAGAGGCAATCCAACACATCCCTGAGTCAGCAGGACCCTAAGTGGATTATCTGGGGTGGTCTGGCTCTGCCACCATCACCCTCTGTGGTCCTGGGATTTGAAGCAGCTCTTACACAGAACCCATAGCACTTCTGTATTTTCCAATGAGAAAACTGGATACATTCAGATATATTTTAAACCTCTTGCTTTCAGACCCCCTCCTACAGTTCCCAGAGCTGTAATCTTTATGGGCCAGGCTGTGATGTTCTTTCTTAGGGTGAGTGAGGCTGCCCAGGGAGTGCAGCAGCTCTGGGTCTCAGCAACAAAGTCTGCTGCCATAATCCACTCCCTTATGCTTTATGGCTATTGTTATCTTTTCCCACCAGCTCCATGAGTTGCACACAGGTGTAATTTAAAGCTAGAGACGATGTGAAATGTGTTTTGAATAAGAGATGAGTTTCAGACAGGTCTCGTTAACGTATAATTAAAAATAAAGATAAATACAAGGCCCGTGTGCTGGGTGCATCCTCTGCTGTGCTGGGGCCTGAGGGAGAGGTGCTTCCTTTCTAATCTTCTTGGCAGAGTCTCTGTGAAATATTTCTGTGGAGGTGACAGAATTTGCTCTCCCTGGAGTGAAAGGCTGTTCTGTCCTTAGTAAATCCAGCTGATTTCCCAGTGTCGGGGAATATCAGGGTTATTCCCATTCATTCTCACCTTCCTCCCATCTGGAAGATCCATCGTTTTCTGTTCATACTTTATTTTTCTATATTTTTTGTACATCCCATCATCTATATTTTATTCATTCATTTTCCCCTGACCTCCTATGCCCACAAATTTCCTGTATCCCCATCCAGGTGGGCTTCCAGCAGCCTGACTGAAGTGAATTCCGTGTTCACATCCCTGCCAGTCCCTGCACACTGAAAGAACAGGGTCTGCTGTAAAGACAGGGCAGCAAAAGATTGGAAAATGATCTAAAAATGGTAAATCAAGGTTCCTTCCAGGCAGCTGAAAGTCTTTCTGACTGTGAGCACTTCCTCCATGTCCTTACTTGCACTGAACTTAGAGGAGCAGGCAGACATTGACACTGATGAGAGGAAAAGTCTCGGGGAAATGAAGAGAGCTGATCTTTCCTGGGAAGGAAAAGTTGGTTTCTTTTGTGTTCTGAACAGCCACTGTGGAGATAAAACTGTCTGATACAAAGAGGATGGAGAGCAGTGAATTTAGCCAGAGCTTTCTGTGGGTGTTTTGAGCAGTGTCAGTGAATTTCCTGAAATTCTGAGCTCGCTGCGAAGCGCTGGGCAGGGAAGAGCTGTGCCCCAGGGATGGGCCCATGAGCAGCTCCCACCCTCAGCTCCAGGCCTGAGAGAGGATAAATTGATAAGGTTAAAACAGAGAGTGGTTGAGGAGAGAGGAAAGGAGATGGGAAGGAGTTAACAGCTCGAAAAATCAAAGAGTGTTTTTAAAATGAAGGAGGAAAGTCAGCACAAGGGAGGCTCCCATCAGTACCCACCAGCCTCAGAGTGCTGGGAAATGACTCCTGAGCTCCTTCAAGGTCGTGTCAGGTTGTCCTGCCAAAATATTTCCCTCTTCCACCTATATTTAGTGTGAGTTTTCAGTGCTCTGAAGGGCACAGGTGCAGGATGTCCTTGTCAGGGCTGGGCACACAGAAGCTCTGGGGACCCTCATTCCTGGGGGGTGTGGGGCTGGTGCCAGGAGAGGGCAGGGGGTGTGAGAGGGTTTCCATCCCTCGGAGGGGCTGGGAACACAAACCCTGTGAGGAACGGCTGAGGGAGCTGGGCTTGTTCAGCCTGGAGAAAAGGAGACTCAGGGGTGCCCTCATCACTCCCCACAGCTCCCTGAAAGGTGCCTGTGCTCAGCTGGGCTTGGGCTCTTTCTCCAGGCAGCACTGACAGAACCAGAGGACACAGCCTCAAGCTGTGCCAAGGGAAATACAGGTTGGATATCAGGGAAAAGTTTTTTACAGAGAGTGATAAAGTGCTGGAATGATCTGCCCAGGGAGGTGGTGGAGTCACCATCCCTGGGTGTGTTTAAGGAAAGCCTGGATGTGGCACTGGGTGCTGTGGTTTAGTTGAGGTGTTGGGGCTGGGTTGGACTCGATGATCCTGGAGGTCTTTTCCAACCTAGAAATTCTGTGATTCTGTGATTTTATTGCTGTGTAACTGTGTTTAACAATGTGGGGACTTAATTTGTGAGGAAAGCATCTCCATTTTTAAAGGAGATGTGGTTTTTAAGGATTGTGATTCGAGTTGAGCTTTGCTGTGACAACAGTTCCTGTTCCCATTGTTTGACCTTTGGGTGAGGTTCCTTCTGTGTTCTGTTTAGTGTAGGGCATTTTCATGACTCTATGTCAGGTTCAGTGGCTTTGAGGGGAAAAAAAACCCACCAAAACCAAATAACTGCTGTTATAAACTAAATAAAGATCTTTTTCAAGGTGAATGACACATGGTGTCTTGCTGCTGGGACTATTTTATATTTTAAGCCTGGAACACGGAGATTCCATGAGTGACCTGTCCCCTTTTCCCATGCAGATGACAACACCCTGCACGGGCCGGTGTTCCTGCAGGAGCCCGACAGCCTCATCTTCCCCTTGGACTCGGAGGAGAAGAAAGTGAAGCTGAGCTGTGAAGTGAAAGGAAATCCCAGACCGACCATTGGGTTTGTTCAATGTTTATCTCTCCTTGGAACCGTCACACATGAGCGTGGTGATGTCCCTGGAGGATACCCCAGTGCTGATCCTAAAAAAATCCCGAGGGGCAGCTCTGAAATCTTCTCTGTGACCTGGAGTGGTGGAGCTGGGCCAGGGAGGGTTTAGGTGGGATTTTAGGGAAATGTTCTTTCCCCAGGGAATGGACACAATCCTGCANCTCTGGCTGCTAGAGCTCCAGGAGGGTTTGGATGCTGTTCCCAGGGATGCCCAGGGGGGATTTGAGGTGTCCTGGCCAGGAGTTGGATTTTGATGGTCCTCAGGATGTTCTGTTAGGAATGGAGGGAATGGACACCAGGAAATCTCCAGGTGTTGCAACTCAATTACAAAATTCGGACAGGAGTTCTAAAAGGTTACAAAAGGGTAATAAATAGCCTTGGCTCTCAGATTATCCATCCTGTCCCATAAACATGGACAAAACTCCGAATTCTTTTCAGCTTTAGTGGCTGCTTTGGGGTCCTTGGAGGAAGGTTCTGTCCTCCTGCAGAGCTGTGGCTGCTGTAAATCTTTGGTGCTGCTCCTCTCTTTCCTTTGGTGCCTCTCTGGCTCTGCTCACCAGTAAATGTCACTCTGAAACCAACAGGAGTCACCAGGCCTCTGCCTCTGTGCTGGCTCCTGGCACAGCATCATTTAATGCCATCAAATCCATGGATTCGTGGTGCAAACACATCTCCAGAGTTCCTCTGTGCACCCAGGAGGGGCTGTGCCCTCCTCGCTCCAGCCAGGCCTGCCCTGGAATTCCTCAGTGCTCACTTTGTAACATCAACCAGGAGGGAATTTTCTTAAATTCATAAACAAACAACCAGCAAGTCAGGAGAGAAGGGGGAAAAAAAAATCCTCAGTGGACTTGAATGGGTTTGAGCTCCTGTCTCAGGGACTCCCCCTTGCCAAGTGATTAATTCCAAAGAGCAGCAGCACCAGCAACTCCAGAAGCATTAATCATTTCAGAGACTGAAATACATGTCAGGGATATTGCTCTTTCAGTTAAATATTGGAATATTTCAATAGCACTCAGGAAATTTGCATTTTTTAGGCTATTTTTTTTTTTAATTTCTTATTTTTAATAAGTAGCCTGAACCATTCTAAATCTTCCTTCCCTCTCTTCGCTCTGTGCTTTCAAACGGCCCAAGAGCATGAGCAGAGTTTAACGTTGGCATTCCCTGCTCCAGGTGGAAGTTAAATGGAAGCAGCATCGACGTGGGCATGGATTACCGCTACAGCCTGCTGGAGGGCAGCCTGCTGATCAATAATCCCAATAAAAGCCAGGATGCTGGGATGTACCAGTGTGTAGCAACAAACCCCTTCGGAACCATCGTCAGCAGGGAGGCAAAGCTGCAGTTTGCTTGTAAGTTCCGCGGTGTGCTGGGAAAAACTGGGAGCTGGGTGGCTTTTCCCAGCTTTTCCTGGTGATTTGGGGTGTGTGTTCTCTTAATTCATGGAGTGAGAAAGAGGGGAAGTGTGAATCAGGAATAGAGATGTTGAATTATCGTTATTTTGCTGGGATTGCGTGGATTATACTGGGAAAAATGTCTTAGTTCTTGGGGAAGAGGTTACCCAGGAAGGGATCTGGCAAATGGGATCTCACCACTGATCTTTTCCTTGGAGATTTAAAGCTTCAAAATATTTAAAAGGAGCACACAGGGTAAAAAACTTGAGGAAAAGGTTACCAGAAAAGGATCTAGCCAGTGGGATCTCACCATTGGTTTATTACCTTTCCTTGGAGAATGAAA
>VWYN01027285.1:0-61577 GCA_013400075.1 Hippolais icterina | reverse complement strand
ACAAGCTAGGTGTGGCGCTCGGGCCAGTAACGCACGCTTACACCAGTATGGTGGACGGTTAAAGGCATTTATTATCTCAAACATGCAGGTTATATACTCTTGGATTCTTCTTCACTACGTCATAGGGGTCTTGTTACATTTCTTGGGTTAGTAGGGAGAATGGAAAAGTACTGGTATGTTAGAGGGGGCTTGTATAGCTTATCTCGGGGGTTGGAATGCTCGTTATCTTGGGGGTTGGAATGCTCGTTATCTTGGGGGTTGGAGTGCTCTGTGACCTTCCTGTTACAACCGGTATCTTCCGAGCGCCTGTCCCTACTCCCATCACTCCCACACAGGGCTAGGCTCAGGACTACGAGGACCTTCCATTACAACATGCCTCTGCCTTTCCCTTCGCCCACGGGGTAGCAGCCCGCGGCGGGGTGATCCATCTTCTCAGCACCAGGCGGCTGTCTCTGGAGCCCTGTCCATCTTAGCTGAAAACCTTCTCTTAAAGGCACCCCACCGGGACACTCTGATCGTATCTGACCAGCAAGGTACTTTGATTGTCCTTCTGCACTCGACCTTGAGCACTTCAGCTTCAGCATCTAATTGTCTTTTTGTCCCCTTTTTATATATATCATACCACTCTGGAGAATCTCTTTTTGCTCCCTGCCTTCTACCCCATCAACCCTAAATCTTCTGTATGCTTAACATGTTTCTGGCTTCATTTTCTTCACAGCAAGCTTCAGACTGACTGTAGCACAGTATCTATGACTAAAGAGGTCAAATATAATCACTTACCGCATCATTCACAAAACCTTACAATCTTACTGCAGCAAGGCCAATCCTGGCCTGTATAAAGTCTCATTGTTACTGACTCGTTGCCTTGTAGTGAAACACAAGTATTCACTCTAGATGGAAGACCTTCTTTGAAATAAAGCCAAGGTGTTAAATTCAAGTTCCTGATGTTCTGATTAACTGTTCCTGGTGTTCTGATCAATTGTTAAATATTTCCTGTCTCCCTCAATTTGTGTTGTCATACACATTCCATTGCAAAATGGCAGCTGGAACTCAGCCCTAAATGAAAAATAGTTTTTCAGCTTTAATATTTCAGTATTGTTTCCTTACAAAACCCTTCTTGAGAAAGATACATACAAATGTCATATGTTGATGCAAAAAGGAGAGAACCTCTACTTTTCTGCATATAAAGGATGAGGCATGTGGCTTACGACTGATGACCTGTGGAATTTACAATCATCATCTGCCATGTGGACAATAAACTTTGGTAGGCTTGGGAGCCTGGATCTGCTTTGGGAGGATATGGCAGGTCCCTTTAGAGAACATTCTTTGCAAGTGGCCTTTGAGCATGTTATCTCTTTATGCAAAACTGTGCAGTGACTTTTCACTACATAGCTTCCACTCTGGTGGTTTCTCAGGAGAGGGAGGATCACCCCTGACCCCTGTCAGAATGACAAAGCTTGTGTAAGGCTGGACAGGCTGGTGAGGCTCTTCAGAGTCTGGGAAATCAGGAAGCCAGATAATAGATACTGTTTATTTCTCATTCCTTGTAAGATTCATAGAATCTTACATTTGATTCATAGGTTTATAATCCAATTTCATCCTTAAACAGGACTAATACTAAATTCAGACCAGGTTGCAAAGGCTTTAGCCAAAAAGTCTTGTAAACCTTCAAAAATGAAGATTGGACATTTTCTCTAGGAAAACTCTTTCATTTCTTTTCCTTATAGCTATCTGAACCTCCACTGACTTAATTTTTGACAACTGTCTCTGATTCTTCTTCCATACAGTACTGTGAAGAGTCTTGCTGGTCCTCTTTATGGTCTTGTAGGTAGTGTAGGGAATTATGAGGTACCTTCAAAGCTGTCTCTTTCTCACAGGTGCAGGACTCCTCATTTCTCTTCACTGAATTTCATGATGTTTCTGCAAGCCCATTTCTCTGGCTTATTTTGGTCTCTATAAATGAAAGGTCTGCCCTCAAATATGCAATCTACAACTCCAATTTGGGGTCATCCTCAGATGTGATGAGATGCATTGTCTATTCATGTAGGTCATAGATAAAAATACCAAATATCAGATAGGACCTAGGGAAAATCCCTGAGAAAAGCCACCTGTCATTCTGCCCAAGTGGAGTACACATCAGCCACTTTGTTTTGAACCCAGTGATCCTCTCAATATTTCATCCAGGCAATTACCTGCCTGACTAAACCTTTAAGTTCTTCCTTGACTAAAACGATATTGTAAGAAACCATGTTGAAAATATTGCTAAGTTCAAGGTCAGTGACATTCAATGATTTTCCTACATCTGTGCCCTTAGCCCAGTTATCTTTTTCTATCATGATCCCAAATATCATCATCTTTTCATCACCATACCTGGAAAATATTTAGTTTTCTATAAAAGTTCTTCTCTAAGTCTGGACCATTAGTCAAAAAATAAATCTCACACTTAACACATAACCATCTTTTACTCACCCTTTCTGGACACTGCTTCCTTTTGTTCATTCTCTTCACGACACTTGTTTCTGAAAGATTTCTGACTTGTGATGACAAAGTCTTCTGCTCAAATAGGAACAACAGAAATAAAGAAACAGAGGGATAGGAAATAGGTTAGTTCCTGGAAAGTTTGACAGTAGTCAGGCTTGTGTCTCGCAAGACTCTGAGCCCATTCTGAAGTGAGTGAAGGCCCAGGGGTGGGACTTAATGCCTTATAAAATGGTACTTTATTTTTACCTTGGCCTAAGTACACTGTGCATGAGTTTTCTTAAAAAGAGATAAGATACTAAATGGTTTTGTTTTGTCACGAGGCTAACTGTCCTGAGTGTCATGGAAAAACTGAGGTGAGTTGACTGATCTTGTAACAGAACTGTCACTCCTTGTGTTAATTTCTGCTTGTGCACCAGGACAGCTGCGAGTCTCTGGTTATGCTATGATCATGAGTACTGCTTTCTGTTTTCTTCTTAATCAAAGAACAAAAACCAAGGAACCAAATTACTTTAAGGCAGTTGGAGAGACAGGTTTTACATTCAGTATTTTCCTGGAGTATAATGTCACTGTCTTTCAAATGTGTTAACTCCTTGATTTAATTTCTTTTGCATAAAACCCGCTTCTGCTGCTTCTGACCTCAGCCAAGTTAGTGTATGTTGCTAACCTTGCATTACTGACAGAAGCAAGCTATAGTGCACCAATAGGTGCTGGATCTTTCCTGCTCTGTTTTTCCATGAAAAGATGACAGTTGGCAGAAGATGCCAGTTGTCACATTATATGTGAAAATACTATGAGCTGCTTTCATAGCAAAATGTCACAAAGCACATGTTGTTTGGGGAAAGAGAAAAGGGGAAGCAAATATTGGAAAGGTACTGAGTAATCAAACTTCATTTGCTTTACACTAGATACTGAGTGGTGCAAAAAAGAGATGCCAACAGTGACTTTAACAGTGTTTTAGCCCTTTCCTGAGACTCATAATGGGGTAGATCCTATTTTTTATTTCTTAGCTTTAGTCTCAATATCTTAATAACACTTCTGCATTCTTGTTGTACCTGGTCTGTAAAGCAACATTTCCACAGGAAAGAAACTAAATAAAATTAAAGCTGGAATTCCAGAGTTTGCTTTCATTTTTATTTTTCCATTCTCCCTTAGAAAGCTTTTAAAAATGCATTAATATGAATATTTAGACTTCTGGGATTTTGCCACTGTTTTCTATCTGCTAAGCTTTATTGATATCACGACTTCTCATTTCCCTGTAAAACAGAGCAATGTTTTTGAAATTAAATACATGCATAAAAATCTAAAAATATGTAGCAGATGCTTCTGGAACAAACTACAGTTCGTAGTTCTGCTAGAAGAAGTGTTAAAATGCAAAAAAAAGAAACAGAATTTCAAAAATACAACTTCCTCAATTTGGAAATGCTGGACTGTCCATGTGATAAAGGGGCATTAACATGATAAATGGCGCAAGAAGGGCAGTGCACTGACAGATGCTCAGTTGCTACCTACTCTGCTCAGATTATGCAGCAGCCATGACAGCCATTCCACCTCGCCGGTGGCTGTTCAAGCCTACACAGAAATTTGACGTCTACAGCAAATTTTAATTAGAAGGAGAGAGTCTTTTAAAAAGACTTTCAAAAGTCTTTTCAAAGTGTGTGTCATTTGCTTTTCTTTTTTTTCCCTGTAATCTGTAACAAGACTGCCCATGGAAAGAAGATGGTGCCCACTTCCTGCAACTGCAAGGCTGAGGCTGAAACCCAAGCAGAAACATTACACCTGTGTTAATGTCTCTACTCAAAGAGATCTGCCAAAAACTGAAGTACCTGCCCAGAATAGCTGTTGTTGCTCCAGTACCTGAAAATTCCTCTAGCATCTATCCCTATGAGTGGATGTCATAGCTGCAAGTGGACCAAGCTGGAAGAAATCTTCAGACAACTTGCTGTGTTACAGAGGGAGTTCAGCAGGCAGTGGAGGACCTGGGAATGTGAGGGGGAGGTCAATAAGTGGTGCTGTGTGCTATTCCAGACTGACCAACAGCCATGCCTTGAGGCTGTACAAGGGAATCTAATCTCAAATTTTCTGATACTAGTAACTCATGCAATAAAGGAGATTGCGCAATTTTTTCTACATGGAAAACCTTCCCCTGACGTGTCTCTACACAGCAGATACTGTGCTCTGGGCATGCAGAATGAAGGTCACAGTAATAATGGACAGGATCCAGGAAACGCCAACCATTCAATTCCATCACTTGTGTGAGAAACAGTAGCTTCAGAAAAAGATGTAACTAGAGATTCCTTCCTGTGAGACACCAAAGCACCTATTTCCCATCCAGATTTTTCTCTACAGAAGTTCACTGCCTATCAACAGATTGCATTCACAATGTCACTGAGAGGCTGCTGAGCCTACTGAACCCAACAAATTACCATCTGCTCCAATATATTCCTTTTATGTAGGGTCTGTGGCAAGGCAACTTTGAACACTCAGAAAAGACTGTGTATCCCTCATAGCAATACCAAATCCCCTGGAGCACAGTTCATGTTCTCCTCTGTCCTCCCAGGCAGATGTAGGAGTTCAGGAAAGGGGAGTCAAATCAAAAGGTGAATGCCTGGCTGCATCGCTGATGCCATACTCAAGGTTTTGGCCTCCAAGATCATAGACCCGCCTTTGGAAGCTGGGTCTGTTGTGAGCTTGTGAGATTCTCCTGAGAAAGTGGGGCAGAAGATTGCTCACCAACAGGCTGTACAGACTTATATGGAGAGCATTAAATTAGATTTAGTGGGGAAGGAGATTTTGAGCAATAGAGGAAAGCTAGGGGCTGGTAATTTATTAGAAACCAACACAGAAACAGTGTGGAATGCCTCAAAGACATTGGGGAGTATTCATCTAAAGAGGTGAGACAATCTGAAACCCAAGTGAAGTGCCCATGCAGCAATGCCCACAACATGGTTAACAGCAACACCTGGAAACCACTGTGCAGCTGGAGCACTGTAGTCTAATCACTGTCACTGGGATGTGGAGGGACAACATGTGTGGCTGGAGCACTGTATAAGTGGCTATAAACTGTTCAGAAGGGACAGGCAAGGAAGGAGGAGTGGGTGGCAGTGGAGATGATGCTATCTTCTGTGTGAAAAATGGATCAGCTACAGAGAGCTGCCATGGAAAACCAGCAGTGAACAGGTAAAATGGGTAAAATTTGTAGGTAAAAACTGGGGCCAAGCCAACAAGGAGAACTTCATGGTTGATGTTTACTACAAGCCACAAGATCTAGGGGAGGATGTTAATGAAGTGTTTTTACTTCAGCTACAGGAAGACTCACACTCCAGGCTCTGATCCCAATGTGGGGCTTCAACCACTCTGACATCTGCTGGGAAAGTACACAGCAAGTTTAAGCAGGCCAGGAGACTCCTAGAATGTGTTGAGGATAATTTATTAATCCAGGTGATAGACAGCCCAATCAGAGAAGAAGCATTACCAGAACTTTTATTTACCAACATAGATGAAGTAATTAGAGATGCCAAAATTGGTGTCAGCCTGGTCTGAAGTGACCATTCTTTGACTGAATTTACAGTCTTGAGGGATATGGGCCAGATGAAGAACTCTCATGTTTAGGAAAGCAAAAGTTGGTTTAGGAACTAGTGCACGGAGAGCCTGGGAAATAGCTCTCAGAGGATAAAGGAGGTAAAAAATGCTGTCAGCTCCCTAAGGAAATTCTTCTCAGAGTGGAAAAGGTCTAAGGTCTTATATCCCTATATTTTCCCTTTAATCAGGGAGGAAGAGAAAGCAGGAGGCCAGCATGGCTCAGCTTTACTTCCCAACTAAAGACAGAAATTCAAAGGACAGATACCTATCCTGGGAAAAATATAGACACTGTCTAGATGAATGGAGAAGGGAAGAGGAAAGGTGACACACAATTGGAGTTGTAGCTGTAGAGGGATTCAAAGAATACTGAGGTTTTCTACAGGTATGTTGGATAGAAAAGGAAGTTTAAGGAAAATGTGTCCCCTTAATAAATAAGACAGGAGAACTAGTGGCAGTCAATGTGAAGAAACTGTGTTACTCAGCAATTATTTTAGCTTCAGTTTTAAATGTTAAACTGTCTTCTAACATTTCTAAAGCCCTTGAACCTCAAGGCAGGAACTGGGGGAATGAAGTCCAGCTTTAGGAGCAGTAAGGAGGAACCTGAACATAAATAAATCCATGGCATGCAATGAGAAGTAACCCTCCAGGACATAAAGACTACTTTGGTCTAGCTTTCAATGTTGTAACATTTCCAGTCTCAAGAGAGACTCAAGATTAATTTTTCTGAGAATGTGGAAGCAGATTTTTTTGTTGAATGTTTTGTACAAAGGAACGGCAGTATTCACCAAGAAATTATCCTCTTGGGAAATACTAACAATAAAGATTATTTTTGTTTCATTAAGTTTCCCTTAAGTCCTACAGCAGAGTTCTATCAGTGTATAGTTGGATTATTCAATCAACCTCATTTCCATTTGCCTTAAATTAGTTTCGCATTTAATATTCATACATTTCTGGAGTTAGCTAAAAGAGAATGAAGATTTGGGATTGGGAATTGATTCTGATCTTCAAGGAGGATTTAACAGTGAACCAGCAAAATTATTTCATCACTACCTTTGTCAGGAGTAAAAGAACATTAAAGGACTGGAAACTAGCTTAATTTCTTGCTCTTTTGGCACAGACGTTGCCACTGTCTTAGAAGTCACCTAATAAAAACCAAAGAAATGTGCTGAAGGTACTACCTATGCTGTAGGTTCATGGTGAATGAGTTTTGAAGGGTGCAAATGTGTTGTCACCTCTCTACTGTTCACTATTGAGGACCCAGCTTTGCAGAGGAAGAGGGAAGAATTTTATCTAGGTATGACCAGGATCCTGTGTTAGGGTGATGCCAAAATCCAGAGCACATATTGCTTGCAAGATGACTTTTACTCAAGTTAACATCCATCTCGGAAAACATGTGTGCCATGGCAGGGAAACTGAGGCAGCAGAAACTGCAGCACTGGCTGTACCATCAGCAGGCCTTTAGGAGGTTATCAGATGGATTTACTGTGTGAAATTCACGCTGCTTTTCTGTATCACACATTTTATGCTGTTACCTCTCTCACTTTGAAATAAACACAGCAGGCAGCTGATAACCTCTCTACTTGATTATTGAATTCACGAAAAATTTTGTGCCCATGGAAGAACCTCCTGTTTAGCCTGGAGTCTAGTGTTTTTTTTGAATGATACTGTAAAAAGTTAACACATTTTCAATAAGATCCATCTGTATTGCTGAAAAGCAGTAGCTTTTCAGGTATTGTTCAGGGAGCAAATTTTTCCTGTTTGTATAATGCACCAAGGATAATTAGAACATATGGTAAGGGAAGAAATCCTGCAGGCTCATGCACTGTTATCTTTCTTCCCATCTGCTTCAGGAGCTGGATGTCCTGCCTTTGTTGCTTATAAACTGCTAGGTCCAAGCACATTATTTATGAGTGAGATGGAAGGGGATGGTGACATTTTAAAGGACACAGCCAACAGTTGACCTAGGAACAGAAGGAGCAGGACACTGGGATTTTCTTTTTTTGAAAAACCTTTGATGTAGCTTCCATGCCTGATGAGAATATTTGAAAGCAAATCTTAATATACACCTTAGTATACCAGACAAAGCTGCAAACACGAACTGGATGGCAAAAGGAAAGGGCACCCAAATTCCGCATTTTAAAGGCATTAGATTTTGCAGATTTGAATTTTAAGGACAATGCTGCTTTTACCCAAAAATCCTGACAAGTGTTTCCATTTTCATGGCCTAAATCTAAGATCTGTCCTCCCTCTCTCCATAGGTATTTAAGACTCACTTTTCTGTCACTTTTTCTCATCTCTGTCTACAATGATATCCTGTAGGGACCTAGTCTCTAAAGTGAAGAAACACTGGATGTGGGACACTCTGCGAGGATTTTACAAAACAATCCATTGGTTTGCATGAAGAAAATATTTTATGTATCCTTTACAAACACAATAAAATTCAACAAAAACCAAAATACTGTGATTTTTTTTCCAATATCTATTTTGGTCCACGTTTTATCATGTACCTAGCATTTTATTACAGTAATACATTTATATAACTACTGAATAAAAATACATATACTCCAATATTGAGGTTGTGTGCTCAAAAAATGGTTTTTAATAGGGTTGGGCAACCAAAAAATTCAAATAACATTGGTCTATCTTTTCTTTGCATGAGGGGATAAGAAAGGAAAATAAAAATCCATATAGACTTTATTTATTCCAGGAAGAATAATTTTCTAGCTCAAGATACCGAATACTCTTGAGCCTTTATATTTGATTAAATAATGAAAAGTATGAGTAACATTATTTCCCAAATGATGCTTGAGACAAGATTGTCTCCTGTTTGTACTTGCTGTTACACCCAAAATTAATATCTTTGCAAATATCAGATTAAGTTCATACTTTGTGCTTTATTGTCTTCCTGCCCTTACATCAGACTTCCCTGTCCTATATTTTCCTGGAGAAGGCTGAATTTTGCAGAATGGCCTCTGACCCACGTTTCAAAACTCTAGTGGTCATATTTCCATGACAACCCCAACTGTTTTATGAGTGACAGTTTAAAGTTTACATCTTTTGTTTGTGAGATTGTATGGGACAAAGAAAACACAATTCTCAATATTTGGTGACACAAGCTTTTGTTTTCAAATGTAATTCTGGGAATGTCCTGATCCCAGCTTTGCAATAATAAGAACAAAATACTTGTATCCGGTTTTAGATGCGTAGATTAAAAAGAAATTTTAATTTGTTACTTTGTCTCTTTCTGAAATTTTGCAGGCATTTCTCATGGTCTCACATCCATCTTCCCATCCTATTAATCAATAGTTCACAAAATAGTTCCTTCATACAGCTATCCATCCATCCATCCATCCATCCATCCATCCATCCTCTGCTTCTTGGACCTGGACCTGTATGGAAGTGAATGTCTCTCCATGTCTTGATATATTGTCAAAAAGCACAAGTAAGCATTTGTTAGGTACTATGTAATATGATGAGAATTCCAGAATATATTTTGTCATTTGTGTATTCTGAGATTGTTTTTTGATTTCAAAGCTTTGGCAACATACTGTTGGTTCTGGGTTTACAAGAGAGAGACTGAAGATGATGAATTTTGAGATAATATTGAAATGACTAAATATAATGCGTTGTTTTGTGTCATCAAGATATGACACACACATTAAATCAAGATTTTACCTCTTTTTTTTGAGTGAGAGACTCAATTTTTTAAAATATTCCTTGTATAGAAACTTCCATGGAAATTTGATATAATTAGAGGAAAACAAATACATTTTTCTTGTGAATGTGAAAACAAAACCAAAACCAAAATAATTAGATGGGGGTTATCACACGATGTTCATTTTCTTCTCAGTTATAGGGGAGAATATATGAATATTCTTTGGAGGAAGACTCTCTTTCTGCCAGGAGTGGTATCCAGCACCACCTTCCAAGCTATAGTTAAAACTGCACTCCCACTACTCTAACAGTTGCTGGAAATGGTAAAACCTAGGAGAAAAAGGAAGGACAGAAAAAGTTAAAACAGTGTGAAGAAACCTATTTCTTCCTCACAGCTAAATTAGTGAAAAGGTCAGGAACCAGGAATGTCAACTCATGGTACCCACAGGTATGCTTTACTAAGGCTTCTGCCAAAAGGAACCAGTGCCTGGAAAATACAGCTAGACAGTATTCAGATTAGGAATGAGGTCCCTGTTTTCAAACCACAGGGCTCTTGAACATTTCAGCAATTTGTTAAAATATGTGGCAGCATCTATATCTCATGTATATAATTTAATGCTTTAAATGAAAGCATGGTTATCCAACCATGGGAAAATTGCCCCGATACTGTGATACTTTATCTGTGTCGAGGGCATGGCAGCTTGTTAGATCCCCTGTGCAGATGCACATCAAAGAGGATGGCTATCTGATACTTCGTGCAAAGCAATGAAGTTAGGTACAGGTTTTAACAGACAATAAAATATACATAGATATAGATATATTATCCATTTATTGCATATCCTGTATATATTATATTAGTGTAATTAAAACACATACAACATTTTTGTATTGTGGCTTGTCCTGTTGCACTGATTTAGACCTGACTTTAAATATCATGCTTGGATAATGAATAAATTATGCCATGTTCTGTCACTGTCCTGACATACATGGTCATTCAGTCCTGGTAATCTATAGGAGAGGAATCAAAGGATGAAGATAAAAACAGACTCTCTGAAAGATTAGGGTCCTTTGAAATCTGTTGCATGAACAGAAGATAGAAGGAAATTCTGTCATAGCTTGAAAAGAAAAAGAAATCACAGAGATACTTATTAAACATATGCTGTTTCAGTATTTTAAGTCACAGGTGTTCTTTCTTTCTTTAGTTTATCCCAGGGCTTGGAATCAATCTGCATATTCAATTATGCAGTGAATCTTGAGGAACTGAATTACAGCACAAGCTGCTGAGTGACAGGTTCCTACTAACTGAACTGCATCAGAAAGAGCCACCTGCAAGCATGTTGGGACAGAGTCCCTGGCTGCCTGAAAAGCCTCAAAGGGATTCATTCACATCCCTACTGCTAGTGCTGCCCTATCTGATGGCTCTGCAAATATTTTTTAAAGTCACAGAGGACTAAAAATTACCTGGGATACAAACCAGCCAGTTATCACTAACTGAGCTGAGGGAGAGGCCACTCAGAACAGCAAGATCCCTTAAGCAACTCTTGAGATCCAGTCCTTCACTACCAGATTTTATTACTAGGGACACATGAGGCCAAAATGCAATATTTATTGAGTCACAAAGACTGAAGGAATTCCCAGGAGCCAAGGAAGTTCAGGCACCTAACTTCTTTCTAAAAAGGGAAAATGGGACCATAGGGACAACTTGAACCTGGGGAAAGATTCTTAGGCACAATATTAATAGTTACATCTAGAAGCACTCAAAAGCCTGTTGCAAAGATAGAAAGCAACTGGTATGGATTTGTCAAGAACAAATCAAAGTTATACAATTTTCTCCTTTGACAGAATGTCTGGCCTTACAGGTAAGACGGAAGTTGCTAGTGTGATAGTTCCTGATACCAACCAAGCTTCTGAAACTGGATTCCCTGGACATCTTTGACAGAAAATGTGGAGAACAAAAAGCCCTCCAGGCAGTGAGAGGACTCATTGTGATTCATCCCATGGAGCAATTTGAATTGCTTTCTGGAACAGGAATGCCTGTTTCTGCTGACTGGCAACTTCTTTGTTTGAAGGTCTCTCAGGCTATTATTCTTCTAAGCTGTTTCTAACCAGCTACACATCCCAAGTAAGGCAGAAAATTCTGTGCCTCTGCAAGAGACCTCTCTTGCCCTTGATAACTATCCACAGTATGCTGAGCTATCAAGCCTGGATAATCCATGCACAGCCAAAGAACAGTTCTGTAGCAGCAATGGAGACAAAGCTGACTTCTCTGTCGCTGGCCACTGAATCAGAACACGGTTTTCAAGCGAGAGAAAAAGATGTTGTGAGAGAGGATAGAGTCAGGAGAGCTTTCATGAGAATGTGGCTGAGCTAGAGATAACTGTGCTTCTCTATTAAACTCAGCTTTGCATTCTTAGGATCATTTTTTATTGCTGTCAAGCAAGAAAGCCTTATATGACTCACTTTACAGCTCATTGCTGAAAATTGACTGGCAGTCTAAGTGAAGCTGACTAACTGATCATTGTCGTATGATGAGCATGTTAAGATGACAGCAGCAGCAAGCCGGAGTGTACCCAGAAATAGGCTTTACAGCAGAAGTCTGTATTCTCTCAAAATCCTTCTCTTGTGTTTTCCTACATATCTAGCCCTTATCTGGGCTGTGCTCAGCCTTTCTGTGCAGGTCAGGAGCTGCAAAAGAGCTATTCATTACTCTTCATGCTCTGAAGAGGTTTCAAAACAACATAGCACCAAAAGCACCAAAGATCAGAGTATGCTGCAGGCTCCACTGGAGAAGGATTGCCATTAACTGGCAGATAAAGTCCCACTGAAGATAGTATTCTTCTGTGTCCACGAGGACATGAAATAAATGGCATAAAACTTTAATCCTGTGTGTCGCTTACATTGCATTTATAATGGAATTATTTCTTCCCACTTCTATGTATTTCCAGCATTAATGAAGCAGTGCCCCAACTGCCGTAGTTAATTCAGTAGTTTAAAGATGTCCTGATGCCTGGTTTGAATTTATTGGTTTTTCATCTATTGCTAGTAGCATAGGAAAGTTTACTAGGCTGCAAGTAGTCTACTGTCTATGTCTTTCCTCCAAGATTTATTGGCATCTAGTGTTTGTCCCACTGGCAGTGAGTGAAGGCTAGAATGCCAAGTAAGATTTTCTTTTTGCTCTATCAAAATTGAGGTGTATTTGAGTCATCTGTGCTACAAAGCTCAGTGGACAGGGACTCTATAATTCTTGACTTTGAGGTTTGAAATGTTACTTTGTTACCTTGTGGGAGATTTTTTTGGTTCAGTTGAGTCTATCATGAAATAAGAACAAAATCATTCAGGCTACAGCACATCATAATACATCAGACACTGTTACAACATAAGGCAACATAAATCCTGAAGTCTCCTCTTCTGCAAAACTCATGCCAGGTATCAAAACCTATCCTGTGTCACCTTCATGAGGTGCAGATACTTCAGGGAAGGGGTTCTTTCTGACTGTTTATCTCCTTGGAGTCTTACCAGAGACACTTCCCCTCTTCATGTCATCATAATAACAACAAAGTAATAGACTGAATTTAATGGTTTCTGGTATGGCAATTCAGATTTTATGGTTTAGTTCTGTCTGCAGGTGGTATCTCATACACCCCATGAAGGCTTAGAAAGAACCCTAAATTGCTTGTGGGTTACATATTATTACAGATTATTTTTCACTATGGATTTTTTTTTGTGGTGGAGTTGCTGATGCTTGCTTTTACTTTTACTTTGGGGCTGAGGAAGAGAGCACTGTACCCTGCTGATGAAACTGAAACTGTTGTCTGGTCTTTTGACAGTGAAATGGAACATACTGAGGCAGTGTGGCTAGAACCGTAAAGCATGCACCATCATTGCTTTTCTCTGTTTCCTGTCGCTGAGATGTGGTCATCCACTGACATTAAGCTGTGTGTCAGAAACCAGAAAACCCTAGAAATACACTTAGAAAATCAATTTGCACTTTACCTAACACACACCTAACCACAAAACACTTTATTACACCTGATGTTTTTGATCGAAAACAAAGGAGACCAAATGATGTAGCACTAGGTTATAGTAATGCCTTTCATCACCCAGGTGGAGTTAGTCATTAGGAAGAAAAACACAATTATTAGCTTACCTCCTGATATTAGTTCAATCATGCCTGAGGGTGTGAAACTGTCAAACAAATCTGATCCTCTGCAATAAAGCATGAGTTGAGTCTTTAAAATTATTACTCAGATATAGGAGGTAGTTGAAATCTACTTAGCATTGTCTCAGCAGGACAAAGACAGGTTTTGTGCAGTGAATTTTCAAGTGAATCTTCTGAGCTATGTATACATTGTGCAAATTCTGTATAACCTACTCCCTGTGATTCTCTCAAAGATGATTAACTCTCCAATACAGGTGGGTGAGTCTTGCAAGAATGGTGTTAGGGGTAGAGATCTGTTCCTGAAGAGATGTGAAATAATACAGAATGACTGGCACTTTCCATTTAATCAGATTTTTTGTCATAAAACACCAGTTTCTGAAGTTATGAAATTATTTCCTTTTTTTATTTAAATAACAGGCTTTGAGAGATCTCCAGCACACAGAAAGCATGAGTACCTAACATTTTCAGCTTTTCAACTCTCCAACTGAAAAAAAAATCACAGTCAAAAATGTTTCTTTTAAAGTGAACCTTATGCATCCAAACTATTTTAGTTGCCAAAATTAAGTAACTATAAATGTTAGAACACAGAGCTTAAGTCTTTACTACTATAACTGTAGGAATACAGTTAGCTCTTTGTTAGTGGGAGCTGATTTTTCATCTCATGATGCTACTTCAGGCACTAGAGCCCAAAGACAAGCTCAAACCTTGGGATCAAAGCATGAAAACTGAATGGTTTGTACTGACAAAGCTTTTGTAGAACTTTGAAATCAGAGAAACAACTACTTGTATTTTAACAAATTAAATTATTTTCCATACCAAAGAAACACGACAGGAAATGCTGTCTAGACAATACCCAGCAGTAATTCACACTGAAGGCCAGCAAATGTAAAACAGTAGGCTAGAATTATATGCTGTCTTGAACACCTCCTACTAACATGAGCAGCTCTTACACCAACTTCCAGGATCCTCTCATGCTTTGTGGTCCATTTTGGCTGGTTCTGTATTCTCTCTTCAGCTCTCAAGGAGAAAGCTTTCTCCACCAAAAAGAAAGCACTCATTCTTTATTCTATCTTTGCAAGCTTTCTCCAGTCACATCTATCATGCTTGCCTAATTTTGGATTTCCATAAAATGTTCTATATAGGGCTTTGAATTCATTTGGACAGTTTCCATTTCCTTCAGCTCAGTCTTGCAGATGTATTTCTGGGCAATAAAATGTAAGATGCTTGTTCTTGCTCCTTTGATGTGGTTCTGTGAGAATCTCTTCTGCCAAACATGTAAGGAAATGATTATTCCAGCACTTGCAATTCCTTTCAACAGCTGGTCTTGTAACAGCTTAGTATATGGAGCCTGCTTGTCTCCTTCTGAGACTATGACATTTTCTTCTGTGCAGCTGTAGCTTTGAACAGCCTGCAGAGCTGAGTGTGACATCCCGTTTTGACAGCTGGGCAGACTGCAATTCTTGCAGAGGAAAACAAATGGTAACATTTCACAGAGATGCTCAGGGATGTAGTAGAACTCTTTTTTTTTCTCTCACATAACGCCTCAAGGAACCTGTCCTTTCCTCTTTGTCCATGCTGGGCCAGTTGGAGTAAAAACTGTGGTTCGCTGTGGTTTGCAGTTAATTAATCATTTTATAAGGACCAGAATACTATTGTGGACACTGTTGCAACTCCTGTGCAGATACAGGAGTTGTCCATCTGATAAGAGAAATAGCTGTCTTATGATTACTCAGCTGGCCTGGAGTATAGCAGATAATTTGCTATTTTTGGACTTTATTCCACTTCAGCCAAGCTTGTGCCACAGTGTGCCCACATATAATCACACAAATCAAGTGGCAAGAAAGGAGTGAGAGTCCTTAGCAGGTGCTTGGACTATTTTACTGGGAGAAGTACACGTAGGAAGAATACTGAGTTCTGAAGTAAAAATCTGAATTACATGAAGCACAAATATTTTGGATTCCTCTCTTGCTTATGCATCTATAACTCAATAAAGCAAATAAGCTCTGCTGGTAGCATGTAATTTAGCTGTTATTCAGGCCCCAGGTGCAGGAAGAATGCACTAAAATGCATGCTTACTGGTAGAAACATAATCATGGAAGTGGTACAAAATTTGAATGTATTTGCACAATGCATTAATTTCATCCTTAAGTGTACTCTACATTTCTCTTACTGATTAGAGCTTGATGCAAAATCCTTTGGAGGATATGTGAAGAACCCCCTTGATCCTGGAGAATTACGGATTTATGTCTCTATGTGTAACTATCAGTTGATAATTTCACTCAATAAACTTAGGAAGCTTCATTAATCATTGTCAGAAAAAGAAATTAAAAGCTTCTGATAATGAGATCCATAGAGGAGGTAGCAGTTTATGAAGAGACAACAGATAAAACAGGCGTGGGAATTATTAGACCATTTCAAATCTTCTAGACAGATACACTCTTGTGTGTCTCTCATATACAGTAATTAGACAGAGAATTTCCACTGGCTTTCCCAATAAATACTTATGTTACTGTGGTTTTGGCTTCAACTGCAGAAGTTTTTGTCCAATTCAGTCATTTTACCTGTGAGTGGACACTGACAGTGGGTGGGGTAATGCCATTCTTTGAAATTGGAAGCAGTGCCCCATCCCTCCTCTGATCACAACCATAAAGCATTAAATCATTGCTGCCTCTACAATAAGGCTTCCAGCTTCTTTTTTTCCTTTATATTTTTTTCTGTACATGAAGAACGTTGCTTGTTATGACTCCTACTTCTTGCCCAAACCTTGCAAACAGCAGGTTTGCTGGTCATCTCCATAGCAGAATCTGTTCTTTGTTCCATGACTGATGTTGCACTCATATCAGTGGATTTGGTGATTCCAATTACACTGAGTAAATTATTATTTTGAGAAGATTTATTACTGGAATGAACCAATCAACCATAATCTGGCATTGTAAAAAACACACTGAGAAAGACAACTTTTTCTTTACAAACAGAAACCATTTTCTACTGTTTTAGTATAAGGCAAAAAATCTTTGAGGAGAAAGGTGCAAAATGGTGATTTCTTATGGTGCAACATTATTCTAGCATTCCAACCCTTTTTAACATGGGCTCTACTGTTTCCCTGAAGATGCATGACAATGTAATTACATATCCTACAGCATCATATCCTATGTCTCTAAGGAGTCCTAGTACTGATAGTTCAATTCAGGATTTGAAGTGGAAAAAAATAGATAAAAGAATGACAGGGCTTAGCACCAGGAGGGTGTGGTTGTATGAAAGTTGCTCAGACTCTGTAAAATACTGCTTAAAATTGTATTTTTTAGAGATAATACTATTTAAAAGAAATCAAAGTATAGACAAACTTGCTTCAGGTGTTGGTAATCTCAAGTTGGGCAGTGTAAAATGGGTGTGGCATGCTGTGCAGATCCACCTATGGGAAGTTTATTCATTTTTATTCCTCTTACAATATTTTCTTGCAAGTAAAATAGTCCTATTCAACACTTTCATTGTTCAAGATAAGAGGGTTCTTACATGAATTTTTTTCTTCATTGTTAGAGACAAGGGCATGCAAGTGATATAATCACCAATATAAAGCAGGGCCTATCTATAGGTTTCTGTGCTGTGGTCAGCTAGGTAGGTATGTTTATCCTGTAGTTAATACATGCACATAGCTCGAGACAGTCTGAAGGCCAAGCTGTGTATGTCACACAGCAGACCACAGCACTGCACAGCCCTGGCTTTTTTCCACTCACACTGCCTATGACATGGATCACTATTTCTTCTGTGTACAATGCTCTTCCAATTAGGATCATTACATGGAGTTTGCTGATTCAGCAGCATAGGGTGTCCCTAAAACAAAAGCTTATGATTTTGTTTTACATACTCAGAGTATCTGAGTATCTCAGATTGATGCTGCTCAGTTTATTTACACTTTACTTTTGTGAGTAATGTAGCAGGGCAGTCCATGTGCAGCAGGTAAGGAAGGGATGGATATTTCTGAACAAGGAGACAAAATCTCATCTTTTGGGTGAAATGCTGCCTTTAAACTCATCCTTACAAGGAACTGCTAAAAGTGTGCATCCTCTAAGTGAGGATCCAGTCTCTGCCTGTACAGATCCTCATCCCAGAATCCTCTAGCCTAGAACAAGCACCTATGTCTTTTTGAAGGACATATAAGGTCCCACTAATTTTGGTATTAGAGGTGCCAGCCATCTTTTCCATACTACATTTGACTGCTTAGTGACATTTCCTAGTGAGATGGGGGAATCAGTCAACCTCAACTGGAGCCCTAGGAAGACATTAGCAAATTATTCACATTCATTACCTCTTTATTTGAAGTGAAATTAACTCACCTTTTTCCAGCTTTCTCTGAGATGTCACATTTTCTGAGCCTCTCTGGGTTTTACAGTTTTTCTTCATCTTCCTTGGGCTCTTGAATCTCCCTGGACAAGTACTGGCTTCCCCAGTTCGCATAACCCAGAAATGGACTGAAAGAGGGTAATTACCTCTCAGATAAAGCAATGTACTTTTAATATACACCATTGCCAAGCTGCATTTTCCTGACATACATAAACTTATTTTTATCCAATATAACTCAGAATCCTTTTCTGCCTTTCTGCTGACTAATTGATACTTCAGCTTTTATTGGTATATTTAACTCTTCCTTCATTATTTTTGGAATCCATTATTGTGTCTGCTGCCATCACTAGCTCTTCTGTTGAGATCCTGGTTCCTGAGGTCAGATGGCTGGTATATATATTCCCCTCACTCTTGGATTGGGTACAACTTTTGCAGGTTGTACTATTCAAGCTGATAATTAAAATACTGAGAATGGGATCAGAGGGAAATTCAGTGGGATGTTCCAGCCTTCTACCCTTTGAACTTAACAGGTTATCAATGAGAATTTTTGTTTCAAGCCCCATTTTTAAACAACTCTATTCTCATCACAAACTGCTCATATGTATCCGAATGCACACTCTGGAAGGAAAGCTTAACATCAAACTTACAGACTGAACTCTTTCCTCTCCTCCAAGGACTTAGATGATACTGTTTGGAAAGATACACTTTAGGAACAGAGATTATCTCTTTCATTAATGAGCCTTTGCATTTTCATCCCACAGCACCTCTGAAGGAGTCAAGATATAAAATAGCTAGATGGGCCAGCTTAGTGCAGTGCTGTATATTTTTGTGTTCCCTCATCATGCATTGTTTTGCTGGAAAATATTTAGCAGAATTAAGTAGAGGATGTCTTTATAGCAGTGATTGAAAGAACTTCAGTGACAGTGGGCAAGGTCTTTAAACCAGACAGAATGTGTATGAGACTGACTTTGTTGTTCTGAAGTGCAACTGTGGGTCTTGAAAATATACCATCAATAAGCTATTTCACAGTTTCATTCATCTAGTTTCACATGTAAGTTTGATCCTCTGACTTTCTATGTAATTCTCATATTTAAATATTTTTCATGATCCTACAATGCAAAAATCTTCATCCTTCCCCTCAAATTCATGTAAGATTTTGTCATCCTTCCACTTGAAAGCAGTGAGAAAGCTTCAAAGAAAGCAATGAGAGCTTGTCAGAACAAAGGGGATGGAAAGGGAACTGTTTAGAATATAAATAGAAAAGAAGCATTAGCTGTAGCTTCTGCTTGTACTGTAAGGTGGAAAACACAGTATGCTTCAAAGAAGCATGTTTCCCAAATTTCAGTTTGCATAAGGCTTGTTGTTATAGGCTCTTAGGAAAAAAAAAGGCAGTTAGAAGCAATATGAAAAGAATGCAGGGGTTTTATATTGTTTGTTTCTTCCATATCAGAATTACAGGGTTTTATAAGCTGATTGAAGAGAAAAATTTACACAATGCTATTCTTCAAATAAAATGAACAAGAATACTTGTGGGTCAAGGTTTGGGCAAGCTGTTGGTATGAGTAGAGATAGGCAAAAGAAGCTTACGGAGAATTGGTTATGTTCTTGTGTTCCCAGTGTTTCTGTCTTTCCTTTAAGCTCATTTCTTTGGTTTAAAGTGGACTCTTTTAGAGTTTTCTTGAATTTATATGTATTCTGGGAGCTCAAAATATTTTATCCATATCAGATAAAAATTTCACCTTCTAATGAGACTGACAAAAATGGCGGTGGAGCAGCCATTAAACTGGAGAACTGAGAAACAATTAGAGGCTTGGTTTGACTTGATTAGCGTAATTATCAGGAGAAAGTTTTAAAAGATGACATATTTGGATAAGGGACTAGGCTGTAAAGGGAACAGCAAATTAGTCAAACAAGGAATTTAAATCAGATAGAGAAAATGGGCTACATTAGTGGAGATACCTACACAGGATCCAAACTAAATCTCATTATTTTAGGAATTTTGACAGTGCTTGTGCTAAATATTGTTTTAAGATAATACAAAATTGAATATGAGAATAATGAGAACTAAAACTATTTACTACTTTGAAAGTACTAAGAAGCAGGGTTAAAAAGATGTTAGCGAGAACCCAGTAGGGTGTGAAAAGTGAGGGTTTATTTGGTACAAACTGAGAGAGAAAAGAGAAAGAGCCAGATTCTGTTTATAGGAATGGTGAAGGCCATGAATTATTTTTTCTGAATAATCATGTATGTAAGTGACCAAATGTAAACCAATCACATTTGGCTGTAAATTATTAAGTAACTTTTAGTAATTATGCAGGTGACATCATTCTACACTAGCATGAAACTCTCTATTTCCTCTTTCCCCCTAGTAAAGTAAACTTTAAGTCATTTGGAGATAATGGCATTTGCTACAATTTTTGGACAGTTTAGGTATCTTTCAGGGTTTTGGTTTGGTTTTTATTAAAATAAATCTATACACTGGCAAAAGGATTTTGAATGCTAGATATCAAAGGCATCATTGTTTTACACAGATATACACAAACAAGTTAAATATTTGGAGAAAAGCTGCCATAGGCCACATTCTGTAATATTTAGCTCTATGGAAACATCTACTGAATACTTGGAAAAATGTTTTGTTTCTG
This sequence comes from Hippolais icterina, assembly GCA_013400075.1. Taxonomy (NCBI): domain Eukaryota; kingdom Metazoa; phylum Chordata; class Aves; order Passeriformes; family Sylviidae; genus Hippolais; species Hippolais icterina. Next base: position 40,721 of record VWYN01027285.1, on the reverse strand, counting down.
AATACTGTGATCTGATAAATATCTTCCAGTGGTGAAGTATGAAAGGTGATGCTTTGTACAATAAACACTCTAAAGGATGGTGTGTGTACATTCCTACTAACATATTGTAAGGTCTAAAAATTACTTAAATGAGACCACTAACATTTCCACACAAGGTTTCTGTATGGTAATATAAAATTAACTTAAGCTTTTAACTTGAACTGGCATAAAAATCACACTATGCAACATCTTTCTCTAATTGATGTTTTTGCATTTCTAGGGCAGAAATCGGGAAAAATTTTGATCCACTGTGATCCACCTCACAGAATCACAAACTCAAGAAGTTACATCACAGCTACAACAGCTGACGTTGGCAGGAACAACTGGAGACTGTCTAGTTCACTCCCTCATGTATGTTCAGCTGCACAAGGTTGCCCAGTTTATCTGTGACAGTCTGCAAGTTTGGAGACTCCACAGCCTCTCTGGGCAGCCTGTTTAAATGCTCAATCACAACCAGAGCAAAATTGTGTTTTCTTACATATGTGTGTGCTCATTACCTCTTATCCTGCCACTGAGCACCACCAAGAGGAGTCAGTCTCCCTCTTCTTTATTCTCTCTATTTAGCTATTTAAATATATTGGTAATATCCTCCTGAGCCTTTACCCCTCTGGGCTAAACAGTCACAGCTTACTCCTACTCTTCTCGTACAAAAGATGCTCTAGTCCCGTAAGGTTCTTTGTGGTCCTTTACAGCTCATGGACAGCTTGTTGTCCACCAGGACCTCACATCCTTCTCTATAGAGCTGCTTTCCAATAGGTTAGCCCAAGCTTGTGCTGATGCCTGGGGTTATTCTTCCCCAGGTGCAGGACCCTGCATTTGCCATTGTTGAATTTCAGATGTTTCTTCTCTGCCCAGTTCTCTAACCTACTGAGGTCCTTCTGAAGGGCCACACAGCCCTCTGGGGTGTTGGTTACCAGACAAACTTGGTGAGGAGACATTCTGTTCTTCAGCCTGCTGGCAACTCTTGTCCTTGAGCCATCCTCAGGGCCCACTGCTGGCTTACGGTGTGCTGTCCACCAGGACCCTCAGGTCCTTCTGTGCAGTGCCACTGTCCAGCTGGTTGCCACCTACAGAGTGTGTGAATTATTTCCTCTCGATGGGCAGGACTTTGCATGTTGCCTTCTTGGTCTATGTCAGATTGCTGCTGGTCCAGTTTTCCAGCTCCCCATGAATTGTAACAATCATCTGATGTATCAGTAGTCCTTGGCACATAATAATAATGGCTTTTCTTACAGGTTTAATACTAACTATTGCATGCACAATGAGTTTTTGTTTATTTGTCTTCTTGCTTGCTCTTTTGGGGAAGAGGGACTGTCATTTTCAGTTTAACACTTATTAAAATTATTCTTTTACTGGGAAAAACCACATCTTTTTGTAACTTGGAAAAATTAAATATAATTTGCTTCAGAAAGCTGTCAGGGTTTGACACTGGCTAGAAGCCAGGCATCCACAAAAAACCACTCACTCAGTCTCCTCTGCTATAGTTGAGCAGAGGAGGGGGAAAGAAAAACCAGAAGGTTCATGGGGTGAGATAAGGATTAGGAGAAAACACCCTAAGTGCAAAACAGGTTCAAAACTTAAAAAGTATAAACAGAAAAATTTAAAATGAATTAAAAGAACTGAATTCTCATGGACTGTGGGTGGGTGGAGGTGGTAAGGTGCCACAACCTTCTAGAAGCATCCCTAATGAAGGAGTTGCTCAGTATCACAGGCACACACTTTCACAAATCAGCACTCACACATGCATCAGATAGCTTTCATAATCCTTGCCAAAGAAGTGGGAAAGGTCTTTGTATAGGGTTCCATGGAGGATGTTTATTCCAGCCACACATGAAGAGTCCAGGTATGAAGACAAGGGACATGTGAGGGGTTTCTACTTTGTTTAACACTGCTTTTAATCACAGGCCAGCTGTAAGTATCTTTCAAATATTTATCACTGCTAATTTACTGCGGATTCTGCAGCTTCTTTTCTCCAGTGATTCCAATTTCTGGTCCTATTAAAAACTTTGACATTTAAACAACAAACAATAGGAGGATCCCTTTTGTGGAATCAGATACAAAGGTAGTGTCTCCCTCTTATTTTCTGACTTAGATTGATCTTTGAAAAATTTCTCCTCTCTGAGTGCCTGTACAGCTGCTATTGCTAAGATCTTGTACTGAATAGCTCTGCTCCACTCTTGCCTGACATCAGGAGAGGGACAGCCTCTGCCCTCTGCAGTGGATGTTAGCAGACTAGATGAATAGAAGGACCTTTTCCAAGGAAATTTGTCACCTGCTGAAGGCTAGAGACCTCACTGAATGAAATGCAATTGCATACCATTCACAGTCTAGTGATAAAAGTGACACCTGTCTACCTGAACTTATTCCAGTAGTGCTGTTCCTGCAGCAGGTTTGCCTTCACCAAGAGACTATAATCACTGTTCCACAGCCTGCACTGAGAGAATTCCTTGGTACCTTTCTCTATTTAATTTCCCGCATTTCCCACAGCTTCTGACAACTCTCTGCTTCCTAACATCCTTTCCACCTTCCATCCTGCCTGGCCAGTTATGCCCAGACAACAGTCCACTAAAAGGCACACATCCTGATCTAGTACTTTATACTTTCAGCATGTGAAACTTCTAGCATGTGCCATTTCCCTGGAACATTTCACCTATCTTGTGAACCACTTCAAAGCTCATATGTCTTTACCTTTGGTGGACTAATATTGTTACCTATGTCGAGGCCAGTCAGGTCTTTGTATCCCGGCCTGGAGCAAGGGAGCTGGCTGCTCCATCTCAGTGAAGCAGACAGCCCTGGCCTGTCTGCCATGCTGAGAGGCAGGGAAAGCAGGGCAAGTCCACGTGGGCTCAGCAAGAGACCAGGCTATCAGTGAAGAAGAAACCAGTTCTGCAATGGGGTTAATCCAGGACTTTATTCCAGCTAGAGAACAGACTCCCAAATCCTCAGTTGCCCTGTGCAGAACAAAGAACCATGTGGCCTGCCTGTCCTTTTTACCTGGGGGAAGGGGAAGGCAAAGGGCAGACACCCAGCCAACCCCCAGAGTGGGGGGAAGTGACCCAAGATGGACAGGCATCCTGGGGGTCAAATCCCTTTTGGGGAGGACGGCGGCTGCCACCCTTCCACCAATTGCCTGGATGGATCTCCCTGGAACTTTGCAGGGGCACAGGGAGAGCCCTTACCAAGTTCCTTGGGATTGGCCAGAGGTCTGTCTGGGGTCAGGGAGGAGCGGGAAATGATTGCGTAACCCGAGAGAGTGAGAAACACAATGCAACAGTGGACTGGAGCGCATATACACCACATTAAATTGTCACCTCTGCCTTTAGCTATTGTCTTGGTTTNGTGAAAAAAGAAACAAGCCTAACCCCCAACAGCTATGTTCTGCCACATCTCACATGCTTCCCTGACTGATGTTGTTATTTGACAGAACAAGGACAGAATTTCAGTCTCCTCTTCAGATTTTTCTCTACACTTTCATTTATGATGCATGAGTCACCAAAATGGGCAGCTTAAAACAATGAAAGAACAGCAGAAATATGGTATAAATAACTAAGAAAAGAACAAATTAAGATACTGGTCACAAGAGAATCTTTTACAATGACCTGAGATACTTAACTTTAGGTCAATTGTTTGGATGTTCTAGCAAAGACTGAGGAGTTGTATGCAATATTCTTGCTTTTGCCAGCAGCTCAGAGACACAGCAACATTATCTGACCATGTTTGTTTTGGGGGTTTTCTTTGGGGATTTTTACGCTTTACAGTTTGGAAATATACTTTAGAAATATCTGCCCCATCACATACATGAACATGGCTATTCCTGCCTTGTGGAAATTTGTTCCAGACTGGGGAAAAGAACTTAAGATTTCTGTGATGTGCATCACTTCTGTGACAAGCCAGTGGGCATGAACAGAATTCAAACAAGGAAATTTTTTATGGAATAACCCAAAGCAGAGCACAGCACGATTTCATACCACACAAAGAAAGCTGCTTAGAATCAAGAGGGAAGAACCAATACAGGGCAGGAATGAGACATTAGTCTGTGGGTTTCAGTGACATCCTTTCATCTCTGCGTGAATGCACTGAAGGTGCACTTGTCAGACTTTCTTCCTCTTCTAATCACCTCATTAGCCAGTTCTCCCCAGAAAGAAACAGTGTTCTTCAGGCAGGTTTGGAAATGTGACTTTCTCATGGCACATATTACTAGCATCAACAAGAAACCTTACTTAAGGTTTCATGGACATCTGCCTCACTATTTTGGAGTTTAAAATATAGAAGGATTTTTTCAAATTTTATTCCATTTATCAGGACATGAGAGTTTCAATTTGGTTGTCAGAAATTTAAATGTATTGAGAATCGTTTTTGAAGTCAAAAATTATTACAGTCCCACACAGTTGTGAGAAAAAAGAATCAGGATACTTGAGGGAAATGGATTTTTTAGGATGGGAGAAAGGCATCTTTGCTGGTGATTCAACTATAATGATGTCTGACTCTTTTATTCTGAGGAGGAGCTACAAAGACATGATTTTTCTACCTATTGAAGAGATTCAGTGAGGGCATATCAGCACAACTAGGACTTATTTTCTCTTTCTTTGTGTTTCCTCAGATACAATTTTCTAGGTTTCACGTTTTACAAACAAACTTTTCCTGTAAGTCAAGACAGTACTTACTCAAGGGGTGAGCTACTAAGGACAATACACAGTAGTGTTACAGGATCATGTATTGGACAGGTCTGTAAAAGAATGGGACATCCAGACTCCTTAAAGTACATCAAACAGAATATAATTTTATTTGTATGGGATGAAAACTGGCTGACCTTTGGCATTATTTATGCTATTAAGTAATTGTAAACGTGTGGTCTCCTAGGCAGAAGAGGGGAAACTCCCAGACAGGCCATGATACTGGAGATGCTATAAATCTCTCTTTTTCAGGTTATAGCATGCAGTGAGAACAGAATTCAAAGTGGGTGATGCTCTTGGAAATAAGTAGTAGAAGACCTGCTAGTCTCTAAACCAGAAATTTTCCAAGCCTGGTTACTACAGTCAGCCTACAAGGTCGTCTCTGTGAAGTGTCTTACTGACAGTGAAAACTAGCATTTTCTGTAGGAAATTAATCAAATTTACTATTTTCCCCATTAATTATAGTGTAATCTGACCACACACAATACAGCTTTCTGAGAACTTCTAACTGCAACTCTTCCACCATCATTCACTGAATATCAGACAGGTGAGATTGTTGTACTGGACAAGAAAAAAATATTTAAGACTGGGACTGGATTTACAGCCTGAATGGGGTAAGCGTGAGATGGCAACCTGCCTGATGTTATTCTAGAGATATTATCTACAAATAGGTATTTATTATTTCGATTGATTTCCAGGTAAACACAAATGTTAAAATGAATAGCTAATTAGAGGAACTACTAGCCATAACAACAAGAACTGAATATTGTGATAACAGCAATGGTTTTGTGATGGAGCACTAATGTCTCCTGTTTCCTCTGTGTAGACTGTTCTAAGAATAGTCTATTCCTCGCATTTACCAAGCTGCTCTAGGTGAGGACTCTGAAGGAATGGAATGAAAGTAAGTAATAAGGAAATTTTTCAAAATTTGTTTATGAAGAAAACAAGCTTGAGAGGGATAAAGGATGTTCAGGCAACATTCCTTCCCAGTGGCTTTTTCATAATTCAAATGTCATAGGCTAGATCAGTATATCTACAATGAGCTCTTCAACCTCTTCTTTCAATGATCTCGCCTCTTCCAAAAGGGAGACATGACAGCTTCAAGTGGAATGTTTCTCCAGGTGATTTTTTTTTGAAGTAAATCTAACAAAACCAGAACATAATAAATCCCACATATCCAACAAAGAGAATAAACTCGTCCTTTTTTTTTTTTTTTTTTTTTTTTTTTTTTTTTTTTTTTTTTTTTTTTTTTTTTTTTTTTNTTTTTTTTGACTTTCTGGAAAAAAGACAAAAAGACCTGGGCTTTCTCATCAGATATCCTGGCAGTTGCTATAGACTATACAACTTGACTGCATCAGAAGGAGAAAGTCTATTTTTACATATGGCTGAATGTTTTGTTCTTCAAGTGTCTGAGTCTAGAAGGTGAAAGCAAACCAGAAAATAAAATCGTGAAAATTCAAGAGATCTGCTTGAAGCATCACAATGTTTGTTCCTACTCATTAGAGCAGTGAAAGCCTCAACAAATGTTTTACAATCTGAAGTCAGAGTATAATGAAATGCCATAGAACTCTACAGGACTAAGAGAGGCTTTTCCAGAACAACAGAATCCCAGAGAGGTAATATATATTTGGGAAACAAAAAATAGGGATAAATGGCTTCTACTCTTTCTTTCCCTCTCTATAAAATTTCCTCTGAATACTCGGTTCTCAGTTCAGCATCTAAATCACACATCAAGAAAACAAATTGAACCATTCCAAATTGACTAGGGATTTTTCCTGATTGAGGAGAAACAAGTGTTTTGTTCTGTTGCATATTAGCTGTAATAAGTTTCACTTCTAAAAAAATGCTAGTGCGATAGAAGTGAAGAGTAGATCTCCTGATAGGATTTTTTTTTTTTTCAGGATATTACTGATTAGAAGTCCGTATGAGAAGTATAGGGACTTACTGCCTTCATCAAAGGAAGATAAACTGTCTTGCACAGTGTAGTCAACATCCTAGATTCCAGTTAAAAAGGAAGTAACACCATTTCTGTGGAGTTAAGATTTGGAACTTCAGTTTACTACAGTTCCTTGGTTTTTTGGGTATTCTGGCAAGGCAGCAAATAGCATACCTTTGGTCTGAGGATGGCTTTGTGTAATGGGGTAAAAGCAAAGAATCCTAGGCCTATTCATACACAGATGAACTTTGTCATGACTTTGGCAAAGACCCTTTGAGCCTGTTACTAATGTGTTTGAATTACGCGGGTTTGTGTCACTGAACTAACAACAGCATTAGGTGTTCTCCCATTCTGTTTTATAACTGACAATAGACAATCTTTCCACTCATAGCAGAGTCTGAAGGGCTAGGATATCCCAGACCATTTCCTGTTGCCAGTGATTGTCTGCAAAGTTGGAGACTTCACAACCTGTCTGAGCAGCCCATTCCACTCTTTGGCCACCCTTGCAGTAAATCCTTTTTTTCTTATGCTTTAATGAAATTTCTCGTGTTTCAGCTTGTGTCCATTACCTCTGATTCTGTCACTGGGTAACACCGAGAATTTTCAGGCTCCCTCTTCTTCATTCCTTTCACTCAACTATTTACACTCATGGATGCTGCTCTCCTGAGCCTCCACTTCTCTGGGCTGAACAGTCACAGTTCTCTCACCCTCATCTTGTACAGAAGATGCTCCAGTGCCTTCACTGAACTTTCTTCAGAAAGTCTATGTCTCTATTGTACTGGAGAATGTGGACCTGAACGCCCACTTTCCAGCCATGGCTTCAATGTTGCTGAGAGAAAGAAGGGGCGGATCACACCTCTTGCCCTGCTGACAGCTCTGTTCCTTGCACAGTCCAGGCTGTTGGTGGCCTGACAGTGCATGGCTAGCTCACGGTCAGCTTGCTGTCCACAAGGACCCCCAGGTCCTTCTCTGCGCTGGTGCTGTCCAGCAGCTCCCACCATTCACATCCCTGATTCCCTCTTTCTTCTTCTCAAATGTCAGACACAGTGGAAGCAACCACCCTTGTTCATTCCTCAGTTATGCAAGTTACAGTGTTATTACTATTAATCTTCAGAATACTGCTGCACTCTTGTTCACAGTTAGAATAGGTCACCATACTTTATGTGGATATTCCCCCTTAACTCTTTAGAAGGAAGAAAATAAGAAAATGGGTTGGATACTGCTATTTATATCTGTGTCACTGTTAAAAAACTAGCAGCTTCCATGGATCGAAAAGTGAAAATATATTATCCCAGAAACAGACAAGGTCCATACTGATAAGTCCTCTTTCTTGAATTTATATTATTTCCTGTATTTCTTATTTTAGACAGAAACTGATAAAAAAGACATTGTCTAAATTGTTAATCATCTCTCACATTACTTAGAGTGACTGTTCCATTTTCAGTCACAATTGGTTTGCATTTCAAAGACCTTTTTTGATGAAAATTAGAAAACAAATTCTCTGAATCTCTGATCCTTTCTCTTTTCAAAGTGATTTTGTGCATGACGAGCTCCCACCCACAGTGCTGTATCAAGCTCCTAATTATGGCCCTGATTTAACTCATCTACAGAGGAACAGGGCAATCTGTCATGAATACTTCAGAACCTTGGAGTTAGATGAACTCCAACAATGCTGTTGTGGATGCTCAGTTCTTTGCGCATCTCAGCAAGTGGTAATATCCACTATAATGTGTGATGTATTACTAGTTGTGCACCAAGATTGTGGACCAAAAAATAGTCTTTGCTCCTGAGACCTGCCAGTCAAAATTGTAAGGATACACCAGTATGGACTTGTCCACCTTTGTACACTTGAGGGAGTAATTTAACTAATGCCAAGATCATGTTGGCATTAGTTAAATTCAAGACTGAATTTGTCTGTGGTTTCTGGCAGAGGTGGCAAACTGTAGTAGAATTATGTTGTTTTGTTTTCCATCTTGAATACAATTGTGTGTGAAACATGTTCTTATGTAGTTTTCCTGATTATATTTACCCATCTGAGCCTGCATATGAACTTTAGGCTGCAGGATCCCTTGTTACTCTAGTAACCACTTTTTTCAACTCAGAATATGCACCAAGAGGATTTCCTACACTGACCCAAGATGGATTGCAGGAGAACTAGTGTAAAGATACAGGTATTTTCTTCATCAACTATCTTCAAGGCCTTCTTTGCTCTTCCTCCTAAGTACGTGAAATTTCTACCCTCCTTATATACAGCCCAATCTTGTCTTACTCCACTTCTTTACATACAGCATGATCTAGACAGAGACTTAACAAATATAGTCATATATGTGCTAGCATGTACTTCATTGAGATTATTAGCATATGATACATTTTAATATTTAAATAAGGCTGAATGAGGCAAAGTTAATTTTTATCTCTAGCATCCTTCCATGCTCTGGTCACACAATTTCGTTTAGTTCTGCTCCGCTCTTCAGAGACAAAAAGAGGACCAATCTGCCTCTGGACCAGATCATGGCCTCCACCATCTCATATTTTCTCCATGACAATTATGCATTTCTCCACCTGCAAATATAACACAGTGGGTGAACAAAGCAGGCTGTTGTGCTTGTTGAGACAGCCACAACACTCCGAGTGCTTCAGTAAAACATCAGAAGGCTTCAGCACCTTGTTATCTAAAAGTCTTCCATACCTTTTCTCTGTAGTCTCCTATGGGCAGCTCCACACAGCCCTGGATTTTTCTCTCCTTCCTTTATTTTTCTTCTCCAGTTCCAGTTTGCTCCTTCCTGTCCCTAGCACGCCCACCTAACCCTGTCTGTCCTATGTATGGCATCTTACCCTTTCTGTCCCTTGCACGACCTCCTGTCCCTTCCTCCTCACAGCTTGGCCAGCAGACTCCAGCCGACTCCCTCCCAGTTAACTCATTCTTTATCATACCCATTGCCATGAAGGCAAAGCTGTTCCCAGTCTTAGACAATTAACACAGCTGCAATATATTAAGGGCAAGATTGCCTTCAGCACCATCTCCATCTGTCTCCCCACAATCTGTCTCCCCACAGGCTGTAGATAATAAGACTTAGGTCTTGCCTGGGCCTTTGGGGGCATCACATATGGGGGATGTTTCAGCCCTAAGAGTGATTACACCTCATCACCAACCTGAAATGTTCCACTTTGGCCTCCTCTCAGCTCCTCTATAAGAGGCTGAAAGTTCACTGTATAAGAGGCATTTTAAACACACCCTCTGGCTTCTGTTCTTCCCTCTGGCAGAAAAGCTGTTTGTAATTACTGCCATTTCTTAAGTTAACTGCAACAATATTCTAATGAGAGGTGTTCTTTCATCTGGAATTAGCCAAAGGAAATGACTGTACGTCTACATTAATTTACATATACATCAGACTTATGACAAAGGAAATTGTAATGACAAAGCACCATCATTGTGTCTCTGCTTCCACTGCCTGTGCATCTCTTTCTTGTCACTCAGTTTGACCAGCAGGTCTCGACTCATACTAGTCTCTTCCCTTCTTCTCCTGGTTTCCTGTATGTGGAGACCAAGGATGTAATTGCTTCCAGTCTTAGCAAGATGGAAACAGCTTTAAAATTCCAAAGAAAAGTATATTTATGTGAGCTGTAACACAAGGCACTTTCCCAAAATGTATGTTGTTTTTGTAGTTTGTCAGAGCCACTCAGCGCAGACATTAACTTAAAATTGCCTAATCTACTTTTCTCCTTTGTTAGTCATTCCTTAGAGAAACAGAATTGGTGTTGGTGCTCTCCTGTTAGACTTAGACTGATAATCAGTGGTCAATCAACTACTGTTTGGAATGTACATACAACCAGCATTGTGAAAGACAAAGTTTGTGCTAGGATGTGCCATGTGAGCATGTCATGACATCCAGAATGCAAAGTAAATAAAGGGGCACCAGAATACAGGACATCTGTCCATCTATCTGTCTATGTCTAAATTTCTAAAGCAATCAAGGAACAACTGCTGATTGGAAATTAGATTTGTAGGTCAAGAAAGAATCCTGTTTTAAGACCTGACTAAATTATTTTCTGTCAGTTGAATTAGATGAAACTCTTAAACCAATTCAAGGGATGCTGAAGAGAGACAGCAGCATTTGAAGAGGCCAGAGGCCAGAGTGAATGTTTTGTAAGTCATGCGAGTGTCTCAGACAATAATGAAAATAATCAAAGGCTTCTTGGCTAGAATAACTTTCTCCTCCAGGAAAAACACTACTGACAGAACTAATGGGCTTTAGAAATGCAAATACAAGCCGAGACAGTGTATTTAAAGCAACTGTTGGTGAAAAACAATATAATTAGAACTCTGTGTTTTCTTTACAGTCACAAATTGTTGCAATTTGCTTTGCTCTCTGGTTTCCTAGGAGGTAAGAGGAACAGGAATAAATTTCCCTCTGGGCCTTGGTTTTTTAACCAAGCCAGTCTTGATCAGACTTGCTCATTATAGAGAAGCTATCTCACCTATGGACACTAGACGGATGTATGACACCTGTTCTTTATCTAGGAAGAAGATATTTGGATTCATTATAGTTTCATTTAAAGTCCTTTCTTCCTGCCTGCCTGCTTTCCTCCCTTCCTCCTCCATATTTTGTCCTTTATTTCCTCTGCATTTTTCTATACCTAATCCCCAACCAGCGCAAATGCTCATATGGATATAAATGCAGGCATCAATCAATAACTCAATCAATTCTCTTTAGAAAAAAATTAGCTTACACATTAACAACTTTCCTAATCTAAACAGTTGCCAGTGAATCCCTGTGCACTATCTCTCCTTGTGTCAGAGTGTATTGAGTCTGTCTGAGGTGGAGTTAATTTTCCCACAGCAGCCCTCACAGTGCTGTGCTTTGCATTAGTAGCTGGAAAGGTGTTGATGACACAGCAGTGCCTTGGCTGCTGCTGAGCAGTGCTGGCACAGCACCAGCCTCTTTCTCCAGCATTCCACCCCACACAGGCCTGGAGGCTGGGGGTGGGCAGGATCCTGGGAGGGCATGTAGCTGGGAAAGCCAACCCAAACTGACCAAAGGGGTTTTCCACATCATAGGATGTCTGTCCAGGTACAAAACCTAAGGGAAAGAGGAGGAAGGTGTGGCCTTCCTTGCTATGGTGTTTGCCTTTTGGACCATCTGCTGTGGGTGTTGAAGCCCTGCTTCCCAGGAAGTGGCTTGCTAGTGGGAAGTAGAAAATAAAATCCTTTGTGGTTTCTTTCATTATGTTCTGGTTTGGGTTTTTTCTTTCTTTTTTTTTTTTCTGTGCTTGCATGCCCAAAACAATTGCTTTAGCTTTATTTGTGTTTTTACAGTGCTGTGCTTTTTATTGATATGTGGCATGTACACCACACAGAGTGAATGCTCCCACAGCCTGGGAGGAGGTTGCTTACAAAAGCCTATTTCTGATGCTTTTTTGTTATCAGCAGAATTAACACAGAGGGTTTTTTTTCCCCTTGGGCTGTGGTAAATGCCCCTGAAAGTGAAAGTATTTGTTCCTCATGGCAGGAATCAGCCCCAGACAAAATGCAAGTGAATCCTCTTCCTGATGCAAAGCCTATAGTACCATGTCTGTAAACATCCAGCTTTGCATTCACCAAAAGATATCCTTTTAAATAGGTACCAAATGAATAGCTCTGAAGCTGTTAAGACATAATCAGAATCAATACAGAGGGTCATAGAGAGACAAGAGTAGCCAATGGAAGCCTTATGTCTTTGGGAAAGGCAGTAAAATATGCTGCAGTTTTTACAAAACACAGGAAAATAGAAAGAAGTTGCACTTCCAGGAATGATGGAAGTACACTTGTGTGTGGTAAATGATTAAGAATTTGTGAAGGAATTAATGAATCTAAAGTAAAGTGCTAAAGTAAACAAACCTTGAAACAGGAAAGATTAATGTTTCAGCATGGTCTTGAGGATACAAACTGATAAAAGTATTAAAATCGTAAATAAAATCAATGTTGCAAGACCCCAGACTCCAGGCTACTCTTACCCCCAGAACAGTTTATCCACAGGGAATACTTACACAAGAAGAAGGATTTTATTCATGAAAGAAGCCAAAACCAGAAAAGATTAAATTGGAAGCTTGATCTCCCCAGGCAGCATGCTAACAAAAATATGCCTAGAACAATATATGAATTGATTCAACTTCTCTGTGATTTTTGCCCCAAGGTGACAGATTTTACTAACAAACACACAAGAAATTTGAAGTATTGGGTTATTCTTTGTGTATTTCAGAAATTTCCAGCTATATTACAACTGCACAACATACACAAGTTTACATTTTCTGCATGCTCAAAACTGTCATATCATGGAATAGAATCATAGTATGGTTTGGGTTGGAAGGCACCTTTCAAGATCACCAGGTTCCTACCTCCTTGTCATAAGGGAAGAAGAAGTCTGTAGATCTGATAAATAACACTAACAAGGAAAAAGCCAATTTAATAGCCAGCCTTTTGTTTATGGTTCAGTTATCTTTACTATTAAGGGGGAAAGATTCTGCCACATTTCATGTAAACCTCTTCTGATAAGATTAGTGTTTTCCCATTGCTATCTCAACTTCTGAAGAGATTAAAATGCAAAGAATTATAACAGTGGTTACATATATTTGCTGCCTTGGGAGAGGTTGCTGTTGCTGGCTTGGAGCTGCAATCAAGACAATGGAGGTGAACAAGCAGAGTTAAAGGCAAGTATAGGGAAATGCATGACAAAGTTCTTCTATCTATAGATTGTGCTAGTTCAGAAAGGCCAGAAATTACACAGAAGTATGGTTTTGTATAGCGCTTTGTAATTGCTGTGGACCTATGGTCCTAACAAGGAACACATCAACAACAAAGTATGATAATCTGCAATCATTTCTTTCCTTGCTCAATTGCTAAAACATCTGTGTCAGAAAAATGATTTTTTCTTCCTGACTGTGAATGCTAGAAAACAGTCAACAGAAAATTAAAAAGAAATTTACCTGAAAACCTGCTTTCTTTGTTGGTGGGTAAACTGAGTAGATCAGTTAGCATAAATCTGCAATATTTCATTGACATAAAAGTGATTTCTGAGTGGTTTCAATGAGCTGAGAAACTGACCTATGCACCCACATGAGGAATCCAAAGATTTGGGGGCCAGGAGAACCTAGTGAACAGTGAGAAGATCCTGTGGGTAGTTAGATTTGCTGTTGAAATGGTGAAAACAGTGTCTGCAGTTACACAAGAAATGAAAATTTTGTTTTACAGCTCAGGCATCACCTAATTTTGGTGTTTACAAAGTAATTTATCATTATTTCATTTTCATATAATTTCACATTAGCTCTACTGTATGTTATTTCATATTAGCCCAAATTAAGCACTCAACACTTCTTTTTTTGTGTGTGTATTTTCTTAAATCTTGTAGATTTGATAAGATAAATGGCTATTTAAAGTCTTTTTACTGAAGCTCAAGTTAAAAGGTTTTCCCTCATATTGGAATGGGTTAACAGGATGAGTGGTTGTGACACAGCTCACACAGGGGATGCATGAGGCCACTATACCAAAGCTATGTGTCTGGATCTCAGTTTCCCATGGCTGTTTCCCACAAAGATAATGGAGCGTCACACATGTGTTACTCTCTGCAATATTGTGAACCAGGAAAGACATGAAGTGGCGGAAACATCAACATAAGGCAATGGTGTGACACTTGAATGGGAGGCACTCCTGAGTTCAGTGTAGTATCTGGCCCACTCTTAGAGATGGATCTGTGATGAGAAAAGGTAACATATTTGTCTAAATTAATAAAACTGGCAGGAAATTAGGAACTGAAAGTGTCCTGTGGAAACAAACTGACTGCAGAAACCAATTGAGATTAGCTGACTGCTAAACCAGCCTCAGCCAGCTGACATTTTACATTCAACTTACAGCTTTTTAAAAAACCCTGTGCCTTCAAACAGAAAACTTGAGAGAAAAAGACTGGAGGAAACAATGCAACGTGTAACAGCAGAAATCTGTGTTTAATTTCCACATTTTTCTTCAGGTAAAGAAGATTGTGTATCACTCACCTGTGGCCCATTCCCAGACCCAAGACAAACATGAGAGTCTAGTGGGAACTAGTTGTCTGCAGAGCGAACAGATATGACACTTCGGAAGTAATGGAGCTGTTTTCTAGCTTACCAGTGCATCAAACAACAACTGGGATGTGTGCCAGATATCAGGAAGGCTGATGCTTTTCATGCAGCACATGGGCTGCACCACATCAAGAAAGAACCTAATGCCCAAAGAACCGGACAGCAATCCAGAGGACATAAATTTTCTAATTTTCATTTGATTGGATGTGTAGCCAAGGTCATGAGGTTATCTCTTCATCCTGCTATGCAGTGGTGGCGTTTCTGCACCTCCTGAGAGTACATAGACAGTAAATTCCACAATAGTGTGACAGCTCATGCATCCAGACTGCTGAGCCCATGACTTTTAACATTGTGCTAGAGCTGTGGTACTCACCAATTCCTCCTCTCTGTGAACTCCTTTGAGGGTTAAGGAAACTTAACCCTCTTTTTTCTCTTTCTACCAGAAAGAAGTTCGTACCAAGGTGGGTGTTCATCTATTTTCCTGGGTAGCAAATGATAGGATGAGAGGAAAACAAAATCAAGTTGTACAAAGGGAGGTTTAGATTGGAAATATTTCATCATTGAAAGGGTTATCAAGCATGGGAACAGGCTGCTCAGAGGGGTACTTGGGTTGCCATCCCTGGAGGAATTTAAAAGCTGTGTAGATACAGCACTAAGGGACATGGCTTTATCATGGACATGGCAGTGTTGGGTTAACAGTTTGACTGGAAGATCCTGGAAATTTTTTCCAACTTAAATGATCCTGTGATGACTCGTTTGCCACTGTTTCAGATTGCTGGCATTTTTTCAAGTGCATGTCTGCCTCAAAAACACTCCTCTTTATGTACAAGGGGTGGAAATGAATCTCAGGGCATAACCTAAGGAAAGAGTTTCTCTCATGCAAACATGGAAGACAGCTTTAAAAGTGGATATCTGAATTTAGTGTTTTAGCTGATGGCATTTTAAGTCTGACTATGTTTCATCTTGCATTGAATTCTAGGAAAATCTGGGAAGAAGAGGGTACTGAAAGCAGTTGAATGAACATGACAATTAAGGTAAATTTATAAAAACCTCTTGAGCATATTTGACAGAAGACCTTTTTGTACCAAGCCTTTGGAAATGTATAATTTCCAATGACAAAGCTGAAGGGACAAAATGAGAAGCTGAGAAAATATTGGAGGGCACAGCTGCGACATCTGTGTGTGTACCCAGCTAACCACTTTGTACTGCAACACTTTTAGAATGGAACTCATCACCTAACCCCTTTTCATAGTTGGACTCAGTGGTTCTAAAGGTCTCTTCCAATCTAAAATATCCTATGGTTCATTTCTGGTCACTCACAAGACTCATTTATCTCTTGATGCAATTAAGTAAGCTATTGAAAGCTTATCCCACTTACTAGGAAAAGAGAATAGGTTTTTCCTCTCAGTTACCTGGAGCTGACTATGAGAAATAAAATGAGGTGAAGTACTGAACATAGAAAAGTGAGGTCATAAATGACTTTATGAATTCACAACCCCGTCCACTGTATGTAAACTTACACTTACATTAGGATCATTTCCTATTATCATTCCCCCATCTACCCTCCCACTATTTCCTGTCTGAACAATTTTTTTCCAAGTAATTTTCAGCTTCTTTCAGTACAATCTGTGTCTCTGTTGTAATTGCCTGTCTTAACTCTTAATCCTTTTTGCAGTTAAGGTCTTGAGCAAGTCTTTACTTCAGCATGTCATGAAATTTACAGTATTATTTATATACACAATGCCTGTGGTGATGGGTAAAGAAAAAATTTTCTCAGATACTGTCTGGTAACTTGCGTGAAGGTGGGTAGTTGACCCTGACTTATCCTAGCGATTGGCTTGAAGCCTCTAAACTAGTCTTTAAACCATATTTGTTGGGTTCACAGGGGTTGCCTGCATTGGCATTGAGAGAAAAACTTTTTTTTCTGCACAGTTTTCATTGCTCTTGCTTTGCCCTGGTAAAAGAAACTGCTTTGCTACCCCAGACCCTGCACACAGTCTGGCACTATCATCCACAGCAGCTCCTCAGTGTTCTCTTCAAAATCCCTGGTCATGGTTCTAAGCCCAGCTGAAGATGAAACATGATGCAGCCCACTCAACCTCACGTCTCTTCCCTCTTTCCCAGTGGAATGGGCAGAAGAATCAAAATAAAATTTGTACCTTGAGATTAGAACAGTTTAATAATTGAAAATAAAGTAAGACACAGTAATAATAGGAAATAATAATAATAATAATAATAATAAAATGGAAAAACAAGTGGTGCAGCACACAATTATTCACCACCTGCTATGCTCCCACCCAGCTCGTTCTGCCTATCCCCTCACTGGTGGAGCATCAGACAAGGAAAAAAGTACTTAGAATAAACAAGACTTAGTCAAAACCCGAAGTGGCTTATTATCAACACGATTATCATTCCAATCAAAGCACAGCACTGTAACAACTACTGAGAAAAGTTGACTCTACCCTAGCTGTAACCAGGACACCGGCCTATGTAACATGGCTTGAACTCGGACACAGCATTCATGGAACACACATGAATGTCAGCAGAGGACTTTTCAGAACAGGAGAAGATGTGGTAGGGTGATCATAGGTTGTCTGAGACTGGTTGCCAGCAATTGGTACACCTTCATATTTGCCTCACAATGATGTCACCAGAGGATGCCATCCCACTAGAAACACAGGATCCACCATATTTTTTCTGCTGACATCAGATGCCAGAGCATCCTTTCTGGCAAGTTGAAAGTCCCCAGAACTGGCTTTGAGACGTCCCTGGAAATTATGTTTGTAACTCTTCACAAACCCGCATAATGCATCAGTGTAGCACAAAAGTATTGCACATGGTGAAATCAATCACGCATCTTTGTTCTAAGCGTCAAGGTAAAGTGTTCTACAACTACTACACTTATTACTTGCATGAAAATGGTGAACATTTGAAACTATATATCTCTTTTTACCTCTATATCCAACCCCCAAGGCTTTAGCTAGCTCAGTTTCCCAGGGCTTTTAGAGATATATGTTTCATAGAGACAGAATAAAGATATCAAAAAGGGTGGCTCTCACCCCTCACCTTCAGTCCATGCTTTATTCTCCCATGTGGTGTTCCAGGAGCGGAGAGGGCGAAGGGCAAGAGGGCAAGAGGCAAGAGGGCGAGACAGGAAAGACAGGGGTCTTTTCTAGTCTCTGGCCAAGGAGGATATTGGCCTTCAGCCAATAGGGTCAGAAGTAGATAAGATAGGGAAAAAGGGTTTAACTATACGGCACAAACTTCAGGGGGACTCTGAGGGGAAAAACCATTTCTCAGTGGAATACAACAAACATTGTACTTCTTAAGCAGGTTGTTTAAAGCTTCATTTAAAAATTCTTGTCATCTGAATTTCTGAGGTGCATGGCCATCAGCTAAAATAGTTTTAAAAGCCCCGAGTGGTTCAGAGCTTGTTTTACCTTTTGAACTGATGTTCAGGCATGTGTGCCTATAGCACTATAAAGATGTACTTAACACAACTGTTACAGGTGAAAACGTTGCATACTATCAAGTCTGCCTGCCACTGTACATTCACCTCTACTACAATCACTTGGTCTTCTCAAGAGGTTTCCTGTGACCTTGAATAATATTTAAAGTCCTGGTTTGAAAACTGGTTTGCCATGTTGTCACTTGCCTTCTGTTCAGAGTAACAACTCATATCTCCCAAGTTTTCTGCCTTCCCAGGAAGACAATGAATGTATTTCAATGGAAGCAGTGATGCAGGTATGTCTACATGCAACCTACTGCTACTACAACCATGTTAGAAATGCAATGTTTCACAATCATTTGAGCTCATATGCAGATAAAGTTCTTAATGGCGTGTAAGGAGAGTTTGTTGTTAACATTCTTCAGTCTTTTCCTCTGTAATGTCTTTGTCCCATCTATGTCCACTTCCTTTGTGTGACTCTCACAGGCCCCAGATATGAATATCAGCAGACCATGACACACTTCTTATTCTGCCTCCTCAGTCAGTCATCTGGAGCTTTTAGAAACTTTCTATAGGCTCATCGACTTAAGGAAAAGGAAACAAAGTTTGGACAAGCCTACATAGTAGTCTTACAGGTAGCTTTAAAAATGACCTACACCTTGGGAAAAGGGTGTCACACTGAGACATGAAATGAGCACGCACCACACTCTCAGTCACCCAAGGCAAAAAAGAGAACTTTATTTACAGTTTTCCAGAATTTATAGATTCTCTAAAATGATAGTGGATTGGAGGATGACATCCCTCCTTCAAACCACACTGGCCAGGTGAACAGTCTGTCAATTTTCACCTCCTCCAAGAACATACAGAGTTTTGGTAAGAAGTGTGGGAACTCTGACTCCAAGAATGTAAACATCAGAAGGCTTCGAAAACCAAGGCGACAAAGGGAGCTCATCAAGACCACCTGCCTTGTCTTTGTGAAACTTAACCAAAAATTGCACATTCCAGTTCTTAGTCCCATTGGCCAGTTCTCTCAGTTTATGTGATCTGTGTCAGAAAGACTTTAACGGGGTTTTGTTGCAACATGTCCTGCCCTCCCTCTTCCCACTCTCCCCCCTTTCCCCTTCCTCTGGCACTGGCATTTTTTCAGTTTTCCATTATCATGAGCAGTGTTGTCTGTGTGAAACCCGCTCAAAGTCTGCCCAAGCCATCCTGTACAATCACCCATCTGGACTGTGGCCGGGTGCTGGCCTCTTGGTTCAGCTCACAGGATTGATTTCTTCTATGCCATCCTTGGGCTGCACAGGGAACCTGAGAGGCTTTTGAGGATGGGTTCACAGCCCAAGTCATGCTGTACTTCATTTGTATCTCCCACTCCCATAGTGCCTACTCTCCTCCAGTAGATTAAAGAGCATTGGGTATAACTTACCTACATCCCTATGAATATATCCATGTATATTTAATTTATATCTTTCTGTATCTATATCAATATATTTGTACTATATACAGGTATGGTGGAGTCAAGACACAGGCAATCACAGTCCAGTATGAATACATCTGGACCACAACAGTTAACCACATGCAGGTTAACCACTATTTGGCATGAATTGTGACTTAAAGACGTGGATCCTTGCATATTTAATGTATAGGCTTTCTTGCTATGAAATTCATATAGAATAGATAGGAAAGGAGGGACAACTCATGCTGCCAACCTGTCACAGGGAAGCCTGCGAGCATTTGAATTATTATATGTTTCCAAATTGTGACGCTCAGGGTAAAAAGAGGTGGAGCTCACAAACTTCATGACTGGAAGAGGGGAGGGATCTTTGGGGCCTGTGGGTAAGAATTGTAATTGTAGTATTTCTGTGTGTCTTACCTTGTCATTCAAACTATTAACCTCTTTCTTGATTGTAACTGCTTTTCAAGCTCCATCTTGGGAAACTGACATTTTTCCATAATTTCTACCAGTAGAATTCCAAAGGAGTGTGAGAGAGAAGTCAGCATTTTTTTCTGGGACACAGTTTATCTAACCTAATTTGCTACTTTAGGCTGATCATAAAATCTAATTCACACATAGTCACCTATTTGTTAGGTATTTAAAGTTATATAAGGTAAAACATCCTAGCCCGGGGAAACTACCCAGGAATGAGAGATTGTTAACACCTCCACTCCAGGAAAAACTATGAATGAGTTATAGCTCACTGTCAGATAATCAAGGACACCTCCAAGATACGGAGAAAAAAAAAAAAAAAGAAAAAAAGAAAAAAAAAAGTAGAATAGCAAGCTGGTATGATTTCAAGAACGGTTTTAAGCTGCTGGAGTTTGTATCTCAGGAAAAGTGTCTAGGAAATTTCTGGCTATGAACATCTATTTAACAAATTCTGAGACACTTAGGTTCTTGTGTAGATTTATTGCACATGAAAAAAAAAAAAAAAGCAGCTACATTTATCGAGGTCTTCAGGTTGCCTCCTGTACCTCCTTCCACTCAAAGTCTTTTATGGAACACTCAGGCCAAGCTAACTGTTAGACTACAAGATAGGCTCCAGTGAAGTCTCTTGGGATGCCTTAATTGCTTGAGTTTGGCATGACTAAGGCACAAAGATGACTTGTTTTGTTTCATCTCTCACTGTCATTACCTTTCACCTAGAGCTTGAGGCAGAATGTGAAGCATGCAACTAAGGGATTTCACAGAATTATTAAGACTGAAATGGGGAAGACAGTTACTAATTTTTTTAACATTTCCCAGTCTTATCACTTGCTGTGTGTTCTAAGGAAGTTAATGTCATGCTCTTTATCTTTTAACTAATGCTTGTCATTTTTTAAAATCATGCAGCTGATGAAAGTCTGCCAGGAGACAAACTTTTTCTGCACAGTGGTAAGAAATATTATTCTTTTGTTGAAATGCAAGCCTTTAATGTTTGCCAGCAGACTCTGAACCAGCTATCAGCAAGGCATAGAGCAGAGCCTCTCCTTTTGGATCTAGATTGTGATTGGAGGAGGAAATAAAGGCTCTGTAAGGGATGGGATGTTTTCAAATTATGGTGGTGGTGGTGGAGTGTGTGAGTTTTTCTGGTTTGTATGTTTGGAGCTTTTGGGGAAAGGGGGTTGGGATTTTGAGTTGTTTGAGGGTTTGGGAGTTTGTTTGTCTGATTGTTTTGGTTGGTTGGCTTGGTTTGTTTTCTCTTCATGTTATTGCAGAAATATTTTTATGAATTGAATGTAAGCAGGGAAATGCACTTTCAATCTCATGGTCATATTAAATGTTTTTGACAGAATGTGGTCTCTTGCTGCTTCCTGCGTAAACAGACCAAAGATCATTACACAGAAATGAGTTATACGAAGCAGTAACAAAATTATAATGCACAGTGACATCTCTGGAAATAAGCAACTATAAATTAATTTAAGTTCTGTCTTATACTGAGGGTATGAATTAGAGCTCAAGATAAGTACGGATGTAAGATTTTTCAGTTAAGCCCAGAAGATCATAAATCATGGAGGCTCAAGCTATCCCTCATATAAAGTGCTTCTGATTCAGTGGTAAGAAATGAGGATTAAGCAGAGAAGACTGAGAGAAGACTCTTAAGTCTTAGAAAAGGAATTTTCACAGAACAATCATATGGGTTTGTTGGGGAGGAAGATTGTCCCTTTACATGGGACATAGCATGGCATGGTTTGATGACTCCCTGACGAACCCCATGGTGTGCCACTGTGTGGTATTTTAATGATGATCTGCTTCTGGTGGAATAGATCTGCTTCTGGTGGAATAGATCTGGTGGAATGAATCCTTCACTAATGGAGGCACATTGTGGAGCACACAGGGCTGCCTACTACCCTGGTGTAGCAAACTTCACTGATGTATTCCTCTGTGCATGATATTTTGCCCTATTACTGCAGTGCAACTTTTTTTTTCATGTAAAAAAGAAAAACCTCTCTTACTCCAGTGGCAGTCAGACTGCTAGCATGTGATGTCTGTTCACGTCAGGTAAGACTGTGATACTTTTTGGAGAAGTAACACTTATTAAGAAAAAGTCTCTTTTAGATCACAAAAGCTGTTATGTGTTCCAGGGTCCTGTTGATCTGTTTGAATCTCTTCCTGGGAACAGTTCAGTCTTGAGATATGCACAAGAAGGATTTTGGAAGCCCACCACCTTGGTTTTTGTAATACTTCAAATAGATAAGAGATGAACCTTTTTTAGTCTTTTCCCTAACCATTAGAAGATTTATCCTTGCCCCTTATGCATGTTCCCTTGGCCTGTTATTTTGTTTGTGTCTTGATTTGCTTCACTTTGAAAAAAAGAAAACCAGCTTTTAAGATCAATAATAGTAATCCATGAAGAGCCTACTGGGTCCATGTTGTGGTTTGACCCACCCTAGGAAGTGTGAGAGAGCTGGCTCTGAGATTGGCACTCTGTTAAACAAATGAAAGGTCATGTCATCTCTGTGAACACATATTTCAGGACAAGAAGTTGCAGAGGTGGCTCTCTTCCATTCCAGCCTTCAGAGAGTGAACAGGCTCCCCTCCTCCTCCTGGCTGCAGAGGGGGAGGGGAGCCTCCCCTGGCCAAGGCCAAGGCCAAGGCCAAGGCCTGCCATGCGGCCTAAGCTAAGGTAAGCCTGGACAGCAGTTTTGCTGGCTTGCTGGCACAGCTGTCTGTGAGCTTTGCTGTCATTGGATCTGGGCCTGGGCTGCTGTTGCTGTGGCCTTGGCTGAGCCCTCCCCCCGCCCTGTCAGGTAGAGAAGGGAGGGAATGGAACTGTGTAGCTCACCAGGCCTACTGAGAATGGAGTGGTAGAAGATCTATCACTGGGACATCCTGGGTGCCGAGCCGTCTCCTCCCTGGAGAGTTTGACTAGCGCCACTTTAAACTTGATATCATGAACTTTTCATCAGCTGTGGCTTCTGGAAGTGATGGGAGAGACAGCCTGGAACTTGTGATGCCAGCAGAAGATAAAAAGAAGAGATTGATGGAGTGGCTTTTGGCTGGACTTTCTTATGGTAGTGGCCATAGAGACTGAATTTATGCTCCTGAAATTTATAGAAATTGTGTTAGGGGGATGTAAGGTGGGCACTGTGTAGTAGAGATGCCAGTGCCAGAGTGAGTGAACAGAGGAGGATTAAGAGGGTGTGGTAGTGCCCTCAGAGAAGGCCTCTGTTCTTAGAACCTTTTGCCCTGAGGGAGAAATGGGGGGGAACTTGTGTCCTGGAGGCATCCTTAAAAGGGAACCCTACAAGCAGTTTCTGGTCCATGGGTGGTGGTCTGAGCACCATCCATGGAAGGAGGGCTTCTCAATGGCACATTTCCTCTGTGTGGAGTGGGCCATTTTTGAAGACTGTATGCCACAAGATACTGTGTTTCTTGTGGGAGTTTCTATGGGGCACAAGGAAGACTCCTCTCCTTTAATAAATTAAAAGTGATTGTTTTAGAATTACTAAATTTGCTGGGAGTTCCAGGTTTTGTCTCAGAAAGTCTTGGTAGGAATTATGGTGAGGAGGAGGAGTGGTTTGGAAGGTTTTTCATTCTAGATCTTGGTGGGTTTTTTCGTTTCTTTCTTTCTTATTTTTTCATATAGTGTAAGTTAATAAAGTTTTTCTTTTCATTTCTAAGTTGGAGCCTGCTCTGCTCTGTTCCCAGTCCCACTCACAGCATCCTTTTAAGGAACTATATTCTCATGGGTGCACTGGCATTGGGCCAGCGACTAAACCCTATGACAGTCCTGAACCTGCGCAGCTCCACAGTTTGATACTGAGCTTTCCCTGTTCTTTCCTGCCATCTGAGACCTGTGAGCCCTGAAAACCTACTACCTTTGGTTGTGGTTTTTACTGGTGGAACACCCGTGGACAGTAACTGGTTTTTCTCTTCCTCTCCCATAAGCAGGTTAGTCATCACTGTGACTCATGTCTTCCTTGACTACAGCCAAGCCTTTAATGGTGGTTTTCTCCCACTGGGAATGCTCAGATCACTTTGCTATGTGAATTTGTAGTAAATGGTAGCTCTTTGGTGTAGAGAGTTGCATCAGGGCAGATATACTGTAAAATCACATCCATAGTACTGTCTTCTGTCCACATCCATTTTACTTCCCACTACTGTTCCCTGCACATATCTGCCTGCTCTGCACATGATACAGACAGCAGTGTAGTGCTGAGAAGTCAGAGTAAGCTGTCTTCTTACCTCTCAGCATCAGATGGGAGTTACACACTTGTGCTCACATCAGAGAATAAAAAGAACTTTGCACTTAACTTGAAATGAAATTCTCAGCACCATAAGCAGAGATTCTTGCAGAAGCTTCTGTCGAGCTGGGCTGTGAGACCAATGAATCCTAAACACTTTGTTGTTCTTGCATACCCCATTGTCAGCACCAGAACTGTTAGACTTCCATGACATTGTTGCTGTCTCATAACTAAGTAATATCTCTGTAAAACTGGAGAAAACCTCAGTGAGACAGTAATGCCATCTCTTCTTCCTTTCTCCTCTTATTTAAAATGTCCATAAGACCCTCTAAGCCCTGCCATTTCATGAGTGTTTTTTTCCCCCAGTTAAATAATTCCATTCCAAGATGAGTGATCATCTTAATTAGAAGATTTGGTAGGCAGAGGTTGTTCCAGATATTCACCACCTGTGCCTCAGAAAAAAAACCAGAGGATTCAGAAAGCACATGACACTGCTTGCATATAACTGTAATTATGGTAGGCCCTGTGCAAATGAACCCTGCAATCTAGTGAGACAGCAAAGATTACCCCTTTCTTTGACCTAAGAGGGGTGGAAAGCAAAGCCAGAGCAGAAAGATGAGATATGAAGAGTTGATCAGTGAGACCGGGACAGAGAGTGAACCTACAACTTGAGTCTCCTCTTGTGATGAGCTGAGATGTGGTAAAATGTGCAAGCAAAAGAGTACCTACAACTGAAGTGTCTGAGATTGGAACCTACTAGTGACTGCATGGGGCCCTCAGGGCCTGACATCCATACACAGTTCAAGGTCATCCCATGGTAGTTGTAAAGTAGATTTTGCTTGGACCTCAGTTGGGGAACTAGAGCCTAATGAATCATGGCATTTTGTCCCCCCATGTGCCCATTATTTCACAAAGGGCTTTCCTTCATCATTCCAAAAGCAACAATGGGTATCCATGGGTCTTTGCTAACCTCCCAGCTCTTTCCACAGGCTACGGTTCTGCTCATTTTTCAGCTGTTTGGTGACTGTTTCTGTAGCTGCAATGATTAAATGCCTCCTTGCAAGAATGTTTGCAGTGGCAAGTTCCACATCCTGCGGTATTCATCAGTGGGATACCATCCAGACCATGTTCCGTTCACAGTAATCTTCTATTAGATGATGGCTTCCTTTGTTCCAGACTCTCCCTGTCCATGCTAGACTAGATATGATGACAGAAGTTTCTTTCTATAGCAGAAAAATAATGCAGAGTTTACTGCTTCCTCCAGTTTTCTCTGGATGATGGCCCTCCAGCACAGTTCACAGCTCAACAGCTGTTGTAGGTTTTACTTAGTCTGTGTCTTCCTAGATTCAGAGGCTTGCAAATTCTATACATGTTCTTAGGTTTTGATTTATCCAACTGTGCTAAACAAAGCAAATATTTTCACTATTTTTGTGAGTCATATCTTGAGCTTAATACCCTTCCCATAATAACCTTGTATCTATGGGAGTGGCATGTCATTGTGAGCGATGCAGATTATTCAGGTGTGCTGCCTACTTTGTTCTCTTCCTATTCGGCAGAGTACTGATAGTAAAGCTCAGTCTGAAAGAAGAAATGATCTGACTCTCATGGAAAAGAAAATATGAAGTAGTCAGCATGGAAAAGGCAGTGATAACAGGCTCTGTCAGACAGAGCAATTCTACTCAAAAATTCTTCACAGGTGGCATATACGCAGACACAAGAAACATGTGTGGTTCCATGGAGAAGGTCCAGTTGTGAGAAATTTAAACTCTTGATTTGGGTCCATGCCACAATGCAAAGAAAGAACTAATGAGACTCAGAGGTCTGCTTATGCAGAGAGCATCCTGTTTCTGGAATGCCTTCAACTTAGGGGAAGTACTTTGATAAAGACCTGTAGGACACAATTCCTCCATCTAACTGAACAGAGAATACTTCAATGACTAAAGCTGTACACAACTGTATTTCTCAGGAAAAATACACAACTTTTCAAATGCTTTGTATGCCACTCATTTCCTTAGATGGCTTCAATTTCCTTCAGAAATGCACAAGTGAATTTTTGTGGCAAACCCTAGAAGAACCATGACCCAACAGATCTACAATCCCTAGACTGAGAAAAGTGACCCCTAAACTAAAAAAACCTCAACATTGTAGGTAAGTATAGGCTCTGATGAGCCATTGTAAATGACAGAAACAGGGTTGTGCTATTCAACAAAACAGACACAGTATGTAGCACACAGATTCACTATTGTGGTAAAGCTCAGTCAGTGAGAGGAGATGCTGATCAACCTGTGCTGACCTCTACTGTTCTTATTTCCCATTGTAGTTCCTAATTAATTTCAGGTGCTTCTTATTTTTCTACTTTGCTGTATGAACTAGGTACTCATTAGGCCTGTTCTGTGTGATTTTTCTGCTGGTAAAGGAACGATAATAATGAGAGAAACTGCCATTTAATTTCAGTCTCTTATTATTTCATAAGCCATATATTCATGGGGATTTTTTTCTTCCATAGATTGAGGTGGATTGATTGCTCTAGAGCATTGCTGGCTTTTGAACCTTGGAATTTGCAGGAACTTTATGCCATGATGCTGCAGAAAAGGTGAAATTCGAGAGCTTCTATTATTGAGTACAATCTTTGCTTAGGAAGAATAGTTACAATTCATGAGCTGGGTCTATTCAGAACCAATTGTTAATGTCTAGAGAAAGAAAGCTGTTTGTACAGGTTGTAAACAGAATTTCACAGCCTTAAACTTTCTTTTCATTGTTTCTTAGAGATATCTATATAAGTTTACTTTTTATTCATCTCTTAACAGCCCCACATCTGATCTGACTGGGTACCTTTCCTTTGATTCAATTGTGTTTCCTCTTTCTTTTATGTGACTGGGAGTTGAGAAAACACATCCATTTCTCTGTGCTGACTCACACTCATGTCTTTAGCTGTCTTCCAAGGATGCAGTCAAAGATAAGGTCAAAATTACTTTTGTTGTTCTTTTGAAAGCCTTAAGTGCTAGGCTGGATTGAAAGATTTAGTCTTCAATTTTGTAAAAACCTCTTTCTTCTTTAATTTTAAACCTCTTCCTTGCCCTCTCTAAAGAACTGAGTTTTACTGGTTTTTGTGATAATGTGCAACCTTCTCCTGAAGGGAACAGTTGGGAACAATACCTAATGGGACAGACTGTCTATTATGACACCTTCCTGCTCAGCAAAGTAATAAGGAGCAACCATTTATTTGAAACTGCATATAAACAGATATGGAAATTTTTATGGTGAATTACTGTCAATTATATTATCTTCTAATTATTGTCATATCCTTTTGGTGAGTCGTTTTATCACTACAGGTTTTTTCTGCAGGTTGGGAACTTTTGCTGATTTAATTCATTCCTCTGTTTTGTGTTTCTGTCTTATGTGATTTTACCTTGGACTAAATTTCTCTAAGAAAGTTCACTTGTATCAGAAGCAGAGGAATATTTATTATTAAAGCATTCTGAAACATGCTGGCTCTCTTTCACTTTTAGTTGCAAACACACACTAACTTTGTGGAGTAATTTTAAAAACATTGCCATGACCATTTTTGGTTATAGTTTAGAAAAATGTTTCTAAGTGTACTGAATGTTAGACGTGTTTGTTAATTAGCATTATGCATAGTTTTGTGAGGTTTGGGAGGGTTTTTTTGTTAATAATAATTAAGTAATTTAGTTCTGCTTAGTTTTGTATGTGACTGTAAATGAACCTAACTCATTACACAGTTCATGCCAACAATCCCTAAAAAGATGAGTGGCATTTCTGGATGTTGACGAAAATGAAATCTTGGAAAAAAATAGAAGACTGTCACTTATTGCACTAAGTTTGTTCTCTCCAGAATAAGTTGTGCCTCACCTAAAGCATTTCAATTAGAAATGTGGCTATTCTGACCCATAATAAGGGGACTTCCCCTACTTCACCTGTTTTACCAATTATGTCTCAATAGTCACAGTATAGCTTTTGTCAGTAATTGCTGTCTTAGAAAAAATTTCCTCCTGAAAGAGCTGTGGATGACTCATTGGCTTAAATATGCTCACTGACTCAACCAGTAGCACTGTGGTGATGTGCACAGACTAAGAAGTAGAGCCTTTTCCCAGGAGTCTGGGAGTCTGGGAGAAGGTGAGAGTGATCTACCTGTGGTAGACTAATGGGAGAAAAGCTAGAAGAGAAAAGAAGAAAACAGAACAAAAACCAGGATGCAACTGAATCTCTCAGAAGTTGCCCATCTGAACTTCAGATCTGTTCTTCATATGCTGAAGTAGACATCTGAGATTCCAGATAGAGTTCTGAAATCCCAACAGGATTAAGGTATTTTTCTGCAATAGCCTCAGTTTTGGATGATTTGCACAAAGCAGAAGCAGTGTGCTTCAATTCTCAGCCTGGCTCTGAGTGGCTCTCCTAGTTTGTGTCCTAGTTTCTTTTGGTTTGTCTTCAGTGGTGGCCAATTGTTCAGATACTGCTATGCACGTACCTGGGAGACTGAAGCCCTGAGTGAGCAAAGCACCTCTAAATAGGCCCTTCTAAAAGAGCAATATGAGCCTGTATACAGCCCATAATGGTTTGGTACTCTTTCATGTTGCTCCGTTCATTCCTCTTGAGAAACAACTCATACCTAGGGAAGGAACAAATCCTTTTTTGTTGCATGTGCTGGTCAGGCTTCATAGATAGGCTGAAAGAATGATCCAGCTCTGCTCATGGCTGCCATGAGCTGGCACTTACTCTTTTAAAACAGACATTATTGCAAAGCTTTAAATTTTCTCATCCATTTAGAGCAGACAGTGCTTCTCATCTGATTTTTCTTCTTTTGATCATTCCAGCTGTGAGAGGATTTAATAAAGCCATATACTTGAATTTTTCCTAGAAAAGATGTGTTTGGAGCTGCCCTTTCATTTTCTGACTCTGACAGTTCTCATCTGGAAAATCTTTTTATATTTCTTGATATCTTCTTTTGTAGTCATACTGTAGTCACTGCCAATTATGCTCTTCTCAGCTATTAGAAGTGTTTATTCACAGCTTTGAAACTCAGTTTGATGTCTGGCTAAGCTGAAATATACAAACCTGTGTCCTTCTCCATGAGATCACAAGACTGGCTTATGGTTTGCAATTTTTACAGACATTGACCTAGTTTTATTTGCCTTATGGCTTTAGAGCTCTTGGATATTGTTGAGTCATGTTATCTGGCTCTGTGCTATGATCCTGAAGGATGGATAACATTTTAATTTCTTTTAAGTTGGATTTTTTTAATGAATTAATGGAAGTTCAGCAGCTTTAAGAGAAAAGATCAACTCTCAGGGAGCTGCCAGCAGTTGCAGACATCACTTCCAGGGTTATCAGATATGTCACTGAGTCTGAGAATTTGTCTAATAAATCTGGTTCTAAAAGCTCAAAAAATAAAACCTTGGGTTGAAAAAATAAGGGGGAGTGAAGTATTTTAGAAGTTGCCAGCCATCTTGTTTAAAGTGAGAGACAGCAGATGGGCATTTCTAGAAGTTTGTGTGTCATTTATGACTGTGTCTGTTCCAGTACTGGGTTTCCTTAACTAAACTGAGAAAATACCTGATCCTGTATATGCAATTTCTCTACCAGTAGAAAACCAACTTAAAAGCAGACCCATATATCTGCTACAGAACTGAAAGGGATTGTACTGAAAGAGACAAGACAGTGGCCTCTCCTGCCTGTGGATCACTTCTTGCTACTTAAAAATGTTTCCCTTGGCCCAGGTTCAGGTAACTGTTCGAGCTCCTGAATACCTTGTCACTCACTCCTGTCTACCCAAGCCCTGCAATTCATTGGCATTTGTAAGGTCAAGAAGAATAGCAGTATTTGTAAATGTTTTGCATAGGATCTGTTTAGTAAAATACAGTACGGAGAAAGGGAATGATCAGAGATCTGTGAGGGCTTTGGAAATGAATAAACAGACTTCTACTACTATGAAAAATAGTGAATACATTGCACCATGGAAAAGAGAAAACTGAGAAGGTATAATGGTCAGTGGAGTTTGAGTGTTCACTGTCCCTTCAAAGCAAAGTTACAGAGCAACACAATGAACAATGAATTAGAAGGAAGGGGTTTCAAAACAGAAGGATTTCTTTCCTTTATACAGTTCTTTATACAGTTTATCATTAATCATTATAACTCCTTGCTGCAGGATACTGTGACTGTTAAGTCTTCTAAATCTTCACACAGATTCAGAAGGCAACTTCACAAACTCATAGGAAAGAAATTAATTGGGGCCTCTTACATATGAAAACATCTCCTTTGGCTGAGGAAGTCCTTGAACTGCAAATTGCTTGTGATTAGGAGAGTATTGCTGCATGTTTACCCTGCTCTGCTCTCTCCAATACATTTGCTCTTGTCTAGTGTTACACACAAACTGGGCTAAATGGTCATTTGAGTTAGATCAAAAATGGCCATTTTTATGTTAAAAAAAAGAGATTGTGTGGACAATGTTGGATAACCCAATCCTTAAGATTTCCACAATGTTGCAGCTCTCCTCAAATTTCAGAAGCTGAGAAGAGAAATAAGAGAAATTAGAGAAGTAAGATAAATAGTCACTGATTGCAACTATGTGATCATTTTTTTGCTTAACAAACAAAAAACAGTTGTTTTATCCCCTCTTCAAAATATACTCAGGTAGAGAGATGATATCCCCCTTATCCTGCTACCTGAACATCTTCCAGTTTTGCACTAACTGACATAACTGATGACCAGGAGGTAGCTGGATCTGTTCTGGTCAGCCAGAGTCTCAAGTGTTACTCTTTTGTCTTTCTTTTGGACAAGTTCTATAACAGAGACATTTAAAGCCTTTTCTCATGCTTGTAGAACTCTTTTAAAAGATAGGTTGATTTTTCTTGGTTAATATGCCTCTAAGTCTCTGCTTTATGAAACTCAGCTCTTCTCCTATCACGTCTTTCGATGTTTCTGTTTTAAAATTCCAGTTGTTCTGCTGGTGTCTCCAGGGGTCAAGACTTGTATTTACCTTTTAATTTCTAACAAATTCAGGAATTTTCTTTTTGCATTTTAAATACAAAAAGAAATGTGAGTAGTCTGGCCCATAATTTAAGACTCTCCTCTACTCTCACCTGCCTTACCAATTATGTCTCAATATTTACAGTGTGGCGTCCTTTATTACGTCAGTAATTGCAAACTTAGAAAAAATTTTCAACCATCATCTTATTTTCCACTGTGAAAGTGTTCTTTGCTCTTAAAACTTCATTTGTCAGCCCTCTTAATGACGGTAGCTAGGATATGCACTTTTGGGTAAGTAACACACCAGTGAGACACCTGACGTAAGCCTTTCTGACTTAGGCTGCTCAACCTTCTTGTCACAGGAGCTTTAAGGATGCTTCTATCACTTCTTGAGCAAGATGTTCATCTTATGCCCTTTACTTCTTCCCTTGGCTACTCTAGCTGAGAGCCTTGTGCTGCTTGTATGCATGTAATAGACTGCAGTACATTGTCCTGGAGCTCTTACAGCCTGAGAAAGGTTTATTTTAAATGGGGAACCAGAAATAACTGCTGTCTGGTTGTCTGTACATTCAAAAGGATAACAAACGCTAACCCCCATGAGGGCAGTCTAGTTGGTATTTTGGATATCACATTTTCCTGGACTGCAAGAAGTCATTACTGAATGTTGTTGTGCACTCCTTAAGCTGTTCAAGTACAGTCATACTGGAGAATGACATAGGCACAGGGAGGTTATATAATCAGAGCCAAGAAGTGAGTCTTCTTGGCCCATCCTGTGTCTTCACCCCTACATGCCCACTGTAGTAGCTAAGGACATGCGGCCGGAAGGTCTTGGGCTGTACAACTAGACAGGGTTATCTTCTTACATATAAGTGATGCTTGCCTTACTCAATTAGGCTCTGTTAAGTTAGCAAATCATATGTAGGTGATGATGTAAGCAGACGGATGTGACGCGTCTTCGAAAGTTATAAAAACACCATGCAAGCAAAGAATAAACGCCATTTGCCATCCATCATATTGGTGTCTGTGAGCTATGGCCTGAGTGGCCCAGGGTGGGCTGCCGTGTTGATTCTTGAACCAGATCGTCACGCCTCAACGGAGGCAACAGCCCACAGTGCCTCATTGCTGGGTTAGTTTGGCCTTTCGAGGAGAAGAGCTTGAGTCTGTTTATAGCCCTTGCAGACAGACTTAAAACATGGTGAACCAATCTGTGTGGATCATTACAGCAGTCTAGACCCCCACAAGGCCCTCTGGCCAGATGCCATCAAGAGTGGACAGCACTGGTCTGTAGTAGTAGCGATGGACATTCAGACCAGATGTGTAGCTCTCTGGATCATCCCCTCATGGAAGAAAAGCCTGTTGTCTGGCAGGGTCAAACATATCTGGACTTCCAGTAAGCACTTCTCAGAGCCTGTGTTGTGAAAACCTTTCTTTGAAGGTGAGTCCAACTCATGTGAAACGTCATAGGATCAGAGACTGAAACATACAGATTTCCAAACCCTCTTATGGTAGATTGCCTGACTCACTAATGCCTACTAAGCCTTTGTGTTGCTCTAAGAGCACTGGGAATGTCTGCTGACCTATGCCAATTCCTTCAAGAATGCACATTCTTCCCACTTCAGTCACTGCTTTTTGCGCAAAGCACTTAACGTGTGTCCACACTAGGAGCCAAACTTCTCATGTTGCCACTGGAGCACCTATGACACTAAGGAATGTTCATTAAGCAGAAGATATAGATTGCTGTTTTTAATCAAGATATGTAAATGCTTCCAATCTTTTCTTCCTTTTCTTGTAGTTGAAAGGACTCAAAAGTGAGCTTATTACATAGTGAGGAAGGAAGAGGTCAGTACTCCATAAAGATGGAGGCTGCTTTGGATACGTTAGTGCATCCTCCAGGGTGCTCATAACTTACAGCAGAAACAGGCAGTTCTCCATGGACTCTGCTCAGAAAAGGGAGGCAGTTTTGTGTATCTCATTATCATGCTTAGGGAAAGATTTACATACAAAAGTTTGTCTTGTTGGACAGGAACAATGCAAGGTAGCAATATTTTTAATAATAAAGACATCCAGGCACAATCTCCCCAATGTATTTTCCCACAGATCTTCTTCATATTTACAATCTGTTAGATCATCCAGGAGACAGAATGAGCCATGTCAAAGCTATCCTTGATAATTTACTGCCTCTAAGCAGAGTAGGTGAAGACTGCTAAAAACAAACCTGGGGAATTAGGCTATGTTTTACAGTTAAAAGCTACTGACAAAAGAGAGTGATTAAGGGTTAACATGAAAACTGGAAGGCTTTAAATCAAGAAAGATGGTGAATGTATGTTGCACTTGTTTATCTTGGTGTATGAAAGGCTGCATTAACTGTTCTAACTGTATAGGGCCTGAAACACAGCATGAAGTCTGTATTAAAACTCCTTTTAGTTTCTTGTGCCATAGAGCAGTGACTAATTTTCACACCCACTTTATTTTAAGCCTGTTGCATAAATGTTCATAGGAATGAGAATCAGTTCCCAATTTTTGTTAATGCTTTATGATGGCCTACCCTGACTGTTCAAATTTCTCCTCCACAGCCCAAATCTGCAGTAGCTAGCCAGTGGGTTAGGTTAGTTTTGTAACTGACAGTAGAAAATAAGTACTGATGATTTGTGGAGCTCAAAGACACTACAATTTAAAGAAACATTCATTTAGCTCTCAGGACAAGTATATTGGGTTTATTCTTTCTTGGGCTCTCTAGAACTATCTGAGATGAGCAGATTCAGGCTCAGCCAGTTCAGCCAGAACTAACTTCACTGTTGCAACATAAACACCTTGAGAACACTTAATGCAAAACTTTCAGATTTTTTTCTGAAAAAAATTGCATAACATTTTTCAGTCTGGGAAAAAAAAAGAAATTCGGAATCAAAAACTACTTTCTGATATCTAAATGCCTTTATTTTTCTTCCCTTTCTTTTCTTCCCTTTCTTTCCCTTTTGTGACCACTTAGGATTTTGTTTAGCTAGTTTGTTGGTTTTGTTACTATTTAAACAATGAGGGATTTCTAAAATTACGTTTTTTCATTACAGCACATTTTTTTGTGTCATTTTCTGAAAATTTCTTTTCAGAATAGGTGGTACATGTGTCATACAATAAGTCAGTTTTGAACCCAGTTCTTGCAGAAATAGATGGCTCCCTCTTTTATGTGTATTTTATCACATCAGAGATAATTTAAGCTTGATAAGCAATAAAAAATTTATAATTAAACATGTGAGCAGCTGATAATGTAAACTTGTGAGGGATCATCTGTTTGAGATTCTCCCAACAGATCCCTAATTTAATGGACTGAAGGGTTGTTAGTGAAAATCTGGGGAAAGAAAAAGGTGATGTTTTAACACAGTATATCTGAGCACAATTTTTTNTTTTTTTTTTTTTTTTTTTTTTTTTTTTTAAATTTTTATTATGGCAGATAAAATGAAGTGCAAAGATTGAGCCAGCCATAGATCTTCCTAGTAATTCATTGACCAGAAGGGGTTTGCAGTCTGCACTTTCACATTGCTGGTAGGAGGGAGACTGAAGATGCTGATGCCTCAGTATACTGCTGCTTGTAGAGGTTTATCTTGCCCACACAGATGATTTTTCTTTCTCGTCCTGTTGTCAAGGTAAAGAATTGCTACTAATCATACATTTGGTGAGCTATTATAGCAGTTCCTAGCTTCCTATCTTTCAGCACAGCTGATTTATTTCATGAAAAAGGGGATAAATACCAGCTGACCCCAGATGAGGATGTCAAAGAAGTTTGAACAGTGTGCTTGATGTGCAGTCATTACATTCCCAAAACCTGAAAATAATTGGTAGCTCTTGTTACAATGGACTTCCCCTTTCCTTTGTATCCTTCTTTCTTTTAATAATTTGTCCATTTGGGGGTAGGAAAATAGTTACTCACCAAATCATCAGAAGGCGAGTAAAATCGCCAGGGGATGAGGGCAGGAAAGGGTGGGACTGGGGCAGAAGAGTCTAGTCTAGCTATGTTGTCCAACCCCAAATTTCTTTAGGTTTAATAGCTACATTCTGCTCTGTGGTAAAGCCATGCTGGTAAAGCCATGCTGGTAAAACTATGATGGTAAAACCATCATCCATCAGCAAAGATTTCACTCTCCTCTTTAAAAATTGAGAGAACTAAATGATTATGGCAGCGATAACTGCCTTTTAATTAACAGACTATTACCATGGCTAGTAAGAACAAATAGGTAAAAGCATAACTTTGCTTAGAACCTGGCTGCTGACTCTGAGGGACAGCAGGTGGGAAGATGATGAATTATTATCCTTCTGAGACTTGGTCTTGGATTACCAGTGAAGTGCAATTTGGGCCCAAATAACATATCCCAGTAAAAAAACCCCAACACTTTTTTTAAGCATTCCAGAGGTCAGAATGAGACCAGCACTTGAGACATGCTATTCTCATCAGCTTGTACACCTTTCAATTTCAGTTTGTGGAGGTTTTTCCAGGCTATTACTCTTGTTCTTTTAGAAATGATCAGGCAGTATTGTGAGAATTACTACACAAGAAAACACATTTGCAGCACAGCAGGCCAGGACATCCAGACTTGCTTCAGACAGGCAGATGATGATGTCCTAACTTGTTGAGGCTTTCATATCTACACAGAGCTCTCAATTTTACCTTCATTTGCCAACAATTCTGGAAAATCAGCTATGCAGTTCCCCTCTGAGTAAGTACACAGAATTCAGTACTATGTATAGGGCATTGTCTCCTTTATCAGTCAGGATAAAGGAATGTTCTGCCAACACCTAGAACTGGTCCCAAGGGCTTGAAGTAAGGAAAGGTAGCAGAAATCACAAAGGAAAGGAGGAAGAACAGACTACAAACCTCCAGGTCTTTCCAAGTATTAGGACTGCTAGGATTGTATTATGAATCTGACAGAATCCATCTTATTTCTTCTTCACTCCCTAGTGCCACAGTTTGAGGAAGGTACCTAGATTTTATCAGAAAACTAGGGGCAAAATTTACTATGTCATTTATATCTCTCTTGCCCCCAAATGTGCCTACTCCATCTGACTGAAACTCTTTCAGCAGTGTTGAAACTATGCACAAACTTACTAATAATGAGGTTCTAAGAGCATAACTTCACTCAATTAGTCTAGCACATCTCATCTGTAGGTTGGTACTGGCTTCCCAGACATATCCCCCTGTAGACTCTTTTCTGAAGATGTCAGTGAAACAAATGTATTCAAATAAACTGTCTTGTCATTAGAAATGTCACTTGTTGATATATGCTTTTCAAAGAAAAATGGCTACAGTGAGCTTGGACAGAAAGCAAATCATGGAGATTGGTTCTGTCACTTTTGGGAAAGCAGATGACGTGCTGTGCAACAGATGTTTTCCATGATGTCCCACCTGACACAAGTAGCAGTTTTCTATACACTCAGCATCCAGGATGATACTTTTCCATGCCAGATGTCTAGCTCTGGATAAATGCTTTAGAAAGTTTCAGGTGAACCTGCTCAGCTGTTTTGAATCAGGCTTAGAATATGTTCACTGGCATATTGTTGCCTGATATCCAAAAGGAATGGGCTAACTGAGAAGGGAGAAGAGTAAGGAGATGGGAGTTTCTGGTGAGAAAGCACAAGTGTATGAGATGTGTCGGATCCAGATGCACTGGATAATCTGGAAAGAAACTATGTGTGTACCTGGGGCCCATATACTCTAAAGAGCCATTATTCCTTTCTCTGACCAGCTCTTCTGCTGTCAGTAATTGTATCAGCAGCAATCATTCTCAGACATTGTTTCTTGATAAGGCAGAAGATATTTCCAGGTCAGTAAATTGTAGATTGCTTTCATAGTTGAAACAGCTATAAAATAAAATCACCACTTTCAGAGCATAAAGGAAAATTCCTATGGAGTTCATTTTTCAATCCTGTAATGACTTTTAAAAGAAGCATTGCATTTATGAATCATCCAGAAATCCTCATAATCTTGCTCTGTTTTTTAAACTAATTAAAGTAAGTAATTTTCCATCCTCTGCTACTGCTCTATGTCTTGGTGCAAGACATTAGCCTTTTAGCCTTTAGATATGCAATTCACATTGAAATTTTTATTGATTTGCTCCATGTGTTTAACTCCAAAGCTGGGTTCCCTGTGGTCTTGTAATATTAAAACAATTACAAGGATAATCTAGTGCATCTGTAAGTTCTGTGCAAGTATGGTGTGATTGTTCCAAATACTGATGGGTTTTCTTTATTATGGGACAATGGCAGAGCTGCCTTTCCTATTGTACAATAACTTCTCCATAAGTAGAAAAGAAGGATAGTTTTCTTTTTTTCCTTCTTTAAAGACAGCTGTAGGGGAGAAGGGCTTGTCTTGTTTGTTAGCACAACAGCAAGGGAATATAAGGTAGTTGTGAAAACAAAAAAGGATGACACTACTCCTGACTTCCTCACTGTCTTTCCTCATCATGACCATGCCATGTCTTACACATTGCCTGCCCTCTTCACATGTTAGCTCTCAGTTCTGTCTCATGCAGGGCAAACATATCTAGCCCATCACCCTCTGGTTCTTCATTCCCATGTGCTAGACCTGTTCCTCCCAGAGTAAAGAGAAAGAGAAGAGCGGAAAGAAGGAATATGTGCCACTTTACAAACTGGCCATTAGCAATTGATTTATGATATGGCAGACACAACAAGGCCTCAGCTATACATCTTTGCAGCTTAACTAAACACTTCTGGTTTCTGAGTCTCTAGTGTGAAAGAAAGGTAAAGACATTCTTCATTTGCTGAAGGCCCAGATAAATGGCATGATCTCTCTGCCATTGTTGCAGGGAAAGGGGTTGGCAAAGCCTGGGAAAAAAGTTTAGCTTTTTCTTGCCAAGAACAGCTCATTCAAGATGCAAGGTGACACAGCAATCAATGTGATGGATTATTACAAACCTGGCAGACTAAAAATTCTACGGAGAGATGCTGTGACAGCTTCAGATTGTAATGTCTGCTCATTTTCCTGTTCTGCTTCTGTTTTCTGTAAAGAGAAAAGTTCATTTTATAAAAGTTTTTAAAATAAAAACAAAAATTATTTATAATGATGGTGATGGCATTTTTTTCTCTCTTCCAGAGCTGCAAATTATCAACAAGATACGTTCTTCATTATGCCTTCTGAAAGGACAGCTATATTAAAAGATGAAGGAGAAGAAAGGCAAAGTCTGATTTCTGGACTTAAAAGAACTCTCATAAAAGACAGATATTTAGATCAGACTGAAATGGCCTGAAACCATCTTTATTATTCTGGCATTCAAACAGTCAGCTTGCCTGCTTGAAGTTCTCACGTCTTACAGATGAAACGTATTCTTTGGGTGTGCTGCATAACTCCTCATCAAGTATTTTGCAGTCAGTGGGTTGAATCCATACAACCGGGATCGAACTGGATGTAAGCTTACTCTGTACTGGTCATTTCTTTCAAGCCACTATAAAGGACTGTTGCCAGCTATAATCCTTGTATAGCCCACATTATGCAACAATAAGCCAGCATGTATCTTAGAAGCTGTTTTGATAGAAATTAATCTCCATAGAGAATTACCAGACTCTTGTATTTGGGTGAGCAACCAATAAATGGCTGATAACACCTATCACTTTCTCAAGAATTTTCACCCAGTTTGCACTGGATTTCACTTTCACTATGGTCCCACATGGAATGGAGCACCCAAATAATGTGTAGCATAGGAACTTAGATGAATCTGGGCTCACAATAGTGAACAGAGGAGGGAGTATATGTACAGTGAAGTAACTATATAGAAAAAGAAGCTCCTAACAACTTCTAGGAATACAACTATACACAGAAAGCAATAGACACCAAATAATGGAATTTGAGTCTAATAAGACAAATAAGAAGAACTGGCAGTTAAGAAGAAGGAATCCCTTGGCAATTTTCTGCCTTGAAGATGAATACTAGAAGGAGTCTGAAGAACTTCTGGAATGATAGGCCATTCTGTACCCACTACCTTGCTTGCAGCCAGGGTTGACAATTTTTTGAAGGGATAAGCAGAGCCTGGGAGAACAGTGCTATGCTTTGACACCCAAATTTAAATGATCATCCCACTTTTTTCCCAGCATTTGGGCAAGCATGGATCTGTTGCATATCTGAGTGCCGGGCCTGAGCTTGGAAAGAAAATTATGTCCAAGCTATTACCTACTGCCACCTACCTCTCCACACTGTGTGCTTCGAAGCCTGCAGAGGTCCATTCATACCAGCTGGGCTGAGTATATTCTCCTCATTGGGGAAGGTTTCCTGCAGATAGGAGCTGCAAGGTCTGCCTTCTCTTCCCCCCTCCAGTACTGCAGTATCTCTATTTCCACACAGTTGAAGCTGAGCAATGGCAACTTCCTGGAGCACAAGAAAAACACTGCTTTTTCTCTTTGGATTGGTACTTTTTTGGCAAACTTAGTGTCTCCCCTTTCTTTATTCAGAACTTATTAATAAGTATCGAAGCTGATTTTCCTGGGCCAAAATCCTTCCTAAGACAGGTCTTGATTTCTGAGACAAATGATGCAAAAAAAATTGGAAATAAGGAAGGTTTTTTCTGCTGTTGGTCTGGCAGTTCTTTTGTTTTCTAAAGCAGACTGTTCTCTGAGCTTACATCTGCCTGTGGTGTTCCAGTGGTCTTTTTTTTCTCTACTTAATTTAATTTTTTTTTCTCTACTTAGTTCTCCTTTTATGTAGCCACCACCAGTGAAGTTCATCCTGATACCTTTTCCTGGCTTTAAAATTGAGAGTCAGACACAGTTAGGGGATAAGGGGCTTTTTACCGGTATTTTAATAAGGATCCTTATCATGCACTGTTTCACCTAGGTGGGATCCACTGCAATGCGCACACATGATAGATCACATATACAATTTTTAAACCTTAAAATTAGCATATCTAACAAGGATGCCTCAATGGGAGGCCTGGATGAAAGCCCCCATCCTGAGGAATTCCCCCCTGGATGGGTCAAATCTCTAGCTTACAGGATATGTTGTAGGGAGGACTGTGGTTTCCCAAGATAGTGTAGGATTTTCCCACCTGCAACGAGGACTTTAGGGTTTGTTTTGTTAGGTCTCCTGGCCTAACAAAATACTAGGACTATGTTAAGTTATCAAACTTAAGGAATTACAAGTATGCATGCTGAGAATACTGAGGATACATAAAAGTTATATAAAAAGTATATAAAAGAAAAAGCAAAAATCATCTTTGCATCAATCCAGTTGTTGTTTGCAGCTAGCTTCTACCTCTCAACTGGATCAACCTTCTCTGCCTGGCTGTACGATGGGTCAGGACGCCTGCATGTTCCTAGGCTTTCATGAGAACTAGCATAAATAGGAATAATTAATCTTTACTCTTCATATCTAGAAAGTCCATTGTCTACC
>VWYN01027284.1:240400-257987 GCA_013400075.1 Hippolais icterina | reverse complement strand
CTCCGGCCTCTCGGCTCGCTCATCCCCACCGCCGGCTGAGGCGGCTCGGCCCCGGCCGCCATCCCCGCCCCGCGGCCTGTGACGGGCGGGCCGGGGAGCCCCGAGAACGCGGGAGTCTCTGGAGGGACCGACTGGGATGTCAGTGACCCGAAGGTCGGTGGGGATGGCACAGAAACAGCTCCAAACAGGGTCCCGGCAGTGGGGGTGCTGAGGATACTGAGCAGGTTCCTGGCACTGGGGGAACAGAGCAGGGTCCTGCTGCAAGGGGTACAGAGAAGGTTCCTGGCACTGGGGGTACGGAGCAGAGTCCCAGGGCTGAGGCAGCCCAGAGTGAGGTCCTGGTGCTAGGGATATGTAACAGGGCGCCAGCACTGGGGGTACTGAGTCCAAAGACAAATAGTGTGCCCACAGCTCTGTGTCTGTGACTGCTGTGAAAACCCAGGAAACAAATCTGGCTGAAATTTATGTCATCAACAGAATCCAAACTTGTTGGATTTTGTGCTGGCACTAGCAGCTTCGCCCAAGCAAAACACCAAGGAAGTGCTGTCTGGTGAATACCATCAGGGAAGGAATGTCCCAAGGAGGTCACAGTCCTTGTGTTGAATACAGGCTTTCCACATTCCACAGACAAGGGGTCCAGCAAGACATGGCACATCGGGATGGCTGTGGATACCCACTGCTCCTGTTCAGGCCTCCTGAGCCCAGAGAGCTTTGGCACCAGAGGGAGATTCCCACTGGCAGCTAGGCTGGGCTGGGGGTCCCAGGACATGGAGGAAGCAGGAGGAATGGGAATGAGGAGGTGCCTGTGAGGGAAGAGACAAGCAGGATGAGACTCAGGGGAGGATGGAAAGGTGTGGTGGGACAGATTGGGAAATGGAGAGGACAGGAACAGGTGTGTGGCCTGATGCCACACACCTGGGGAACACTGTCACACCTGTGACACTGGAGAAGGCTGGGCTGGCCCATGATGAAGCTGGGTGGCCATACGTAAAGAAGGTGTACCACTGCTCCACTGTCCCACACAGGGACAGGGAGGGGTGGGATTCTGGGAGGGTATTTTGGGGTTTCATAATGCTGTGTCTTCTTCCTCACCT
Source organism: Hippolais icterina (assembly GCA_013400075.1). Classification (NCBI taxonomy): domain Eukaryota; kingdom Metazoa; phylum Chordata; class Aves; order Passeriformes; family Sylviidae; genus Hippolais; species Hippolais icterina. The sequence goes on along the minus strand of VWYN01027284.1, from coordinate 256,893 downwards.
AGGAGAGCCCCCATTTCTGATGAGGAGTCAAAAACCAGCAGCTCCCAGCACCTGGGGTCTCAAGAGTTTTGTGTCAGCAGCAGCCTTTCTGAGGTGAGTTTTTTGCCTGCACAGCTGGGTCCAAGGAGGCCATACTCTGACGGAATAGGACAAGCAGAAATATTTTCCTTAATGGATTCATGGAGTCCTTCTTGAGGGGGATGCAGTGAGGCAAAGCTGTGTTCTCCTTTAGGCAGAGCTGTTTGCTGCTTTTGCCTCTGTGTCCAGGGTGGACAGATCCTTTCTGCTTCCCTGGGTGCCACTTGCACAGGTCCCAGGAGCACCTTCTCCCTTCTTGCTGCAGGTGGAGCTCACAGCAGTCAGCGGTGGTGGCAGCAGTGCCCAGGGGCTGGATGCTGATGGCAGGGTGGAGGAAAAGCTTGGACCCAAACTGGAGGAGCAGCCACCTGATCCAAACCCAGACCTGGAGTGTGTGGGAAAGACTGTGACAGATGATGCCCTGGGCCCTCTGGCAGGTCAGGGGGATGGCAGAGGGCAGGAGCCAGCGACCCCCAGGGCTGTGGAGCAGGAGAGCAGTGGTGCTGATGCTGCCTGGACACCAGCAGATCCTCCCAGCAACAAGCAGGCTGATGCTGCCCCAGCCTGCTCCGTGGCTCCAGAGAGTGAGCCTGCTGGGAATGAGAAAGCCCTCCCGAGCACTGCAGCACAAGGGCCAGGCGTGCTGGCAGAAGGGACATTGTCTGTGGTTGTTTCCAGCTGCAACACCTCTGCCTCCACTCCTGCCACCTTCACATTGAACAGGGTTTGCTTTCCCCCCTCTCAGGCCCCTGCTATGCAAAAGCTGCCCCTGTCATTCCAGGCTGGGGCTGTGCTGAGCCCGAGCCAGTCACTGGTGTACATCCCCCCGCCCAGCTGCGGGCAGCCGCTCAGTGTGGCTGCGCTCCCAGCCACCCTGGGGGTCTCCTCCACACTCACCCTTCCGGTCCTGCCTTCCTACCTGCATGAGCGTTGCCTACCGGGCATTATCGCTTCCCCAGAACTGCGTTCCTACCCCTACACCTTCTCTGTCACCAGACCCTTGGCTTCAGATGCCAAAGTGGTGTCTGTGGAGGTGAATCAGCTCAGCTGCCCCCCACCCTCGGGTGGAAGTAGTGCCCAGGCCGCGTCTGAGAACGCTCCCCTGTCCAGCACCAGCCTGGCCCTGCCCTCCAGCCAGGCTCTGCCAGCAGCACCAGCACCAGGTGGGAGCACTTCTCCTTCCTCTGGCAACGCGATACAGGCCAGAGCCCCCGCAGCTCCCGAGCCACATGCAGTGGGGGCTGCCACTTCCCTGTCTCCTCTGAAGTCCCCTCCGCAGCTAGAGCGTGAGATGGTCTCATCTCCGGAGTGCAGTGAGATGCCTCTTGATCTCTCCTCCAAGTCCAACCGCCAGAAACTGCCTCCTCCCAGCCAGCGCAAGACGCCCCCAATGCCCATCCTCACCCCCGTGCACACCAGTGGCAAAGCGCTGCTCACCACCGTCCTCTCCAAGTCCCAGCGTGCAGCACAGGCCACGGCCAGCAGCGTCACCTCATGCCTCGGCACCACCCCGCCCTTGGTCATCTTTCCCGAGTTCCTGCGCAACGGTGAGCAGGGCTCCTGGGTGAAGAACACCACACTCATCAGCACCATTCCCGGCACTTATGTTGGTGTTGCCAACCCAGTGCCGGCCTCGCTGCTGCTCAGCAAGGATGCTGGCATGAGCCCCAGCAGGGACCCGCGCCACCTGCCCAAGCAGGAGCCCATCTCCATCATCGACCAGGGCGAGCCCCGCAGTGCCGGTGTTCCCTGTGGGAAAAAAGCCAACCAGCTTGGCACAGAAGGACAGCAGGATCCTGCCAGGAGACTTCTTCATGGCAGAGTTGCTCCAGGAGCTCCTTTATGTCAGTCCAAGGACATTGCTACCTGGAATCCTGTCCAGGGAAGTGTCTACCCACGATGCCCCGTAAATGGAAAACCTTCCAATCCTCAATTTCTGCCTCTGGGTTGGTCTCCATACCATCAGACCCCGCTGCTTTCCATTGGCATCTCCACGGCAGGACAGCTGTCCCTGAACCAGAGCAGCCCCTGCAAGCCAGCCGGGGTGGGTGAGCTGCCGGCATTCCCGAGCGTGCAGCCTGCCGAGCCCAGCGCAGCCACCCAGAGCCTGCCGGAGGGGCTGCCCCGGCTCCCACCTCAGGAACAGGATGCTGCAGCCAAGAGCAAGAGCTGCCGGGCCTTGCCCAAGCCCTACGAGGAGCCGGCCAACCCAGCACCGCTGGAGGCAGGTCCAGCTCTCCAGACCAGTGCTTTGGATGGGAAAGGGGGGAAAGGGAAGCTGGACAACACTCCAAACAGTCAGGAGTGCACTCAGACAGAAGCTGACTCCAGTCAGGAAAGCAACACACAGACTGAGGCTCCCCAGGGGAGCTGTAGCCTCAAACAGTTGGATGCAAAACCCAAAAATCAAGTGTTAGCGGCGTATTTGTCACATGACCTGCCAACGGCTGGGCAGCAGGGGCTGCGGATGGTGCTGGAGGTGCCAACGGATGGCCAGCGCAAGGAGCCGGGCTGTGAGGGCTCCAAGGAGCCGCCGGCCACGGAGCCCCTCCCGTGTATGCAGCAGGTGGATCCGTGCAGGGTCAAGAAGGAGCGAGTGGAGTGTGATGTGTCCTTTCCATCAGTGACCTGCCTGCGTGCTGGGGCGGCTCCCCAGGCCTTTGCTGAGGCCAAGCTCAAAGGAACGGGGCAAATCAAGCAGGAGAGTGGCACACGCTGCAAGGCCAAGCGGCAGCATGATGGGGACACCAGGCAGAGCCACAAGAGACTGAAGTGCCAAGGCCAGGACAGCGAGGAGTCCCCAAGCAAGTCAGGAAGTCGGAGCGTACATGGCCGGAAGGTGCGTGGGATGGGCTGGGATGGCTGGGTTGGGGCAAAGGTGGAGCTGGGGGAGAGGAGGGAGCTCTCATGTGGGGACAGCTGAGGGCACAGGGCTTTCTACCTGTGCTCCTGGGCATTGCCTAGCTGTGGGGGAATGTACCTGTGCTGCAGGTTGTCCAGGGCAAAAATGTATCTGGAGTGTCAAAAAAGCTGGAGGGCACCAGCGTAATCAGTGGAGGTGGAGTTTTGTCCATTTTGTGCTGCTCCAGCTCAGTCAGTGGGAAGCTCCAGCTTCAGCCCATGTCCTCCCTTCACAGTGGCAAAAACACCATGACAATCCACATGAGCTTGGCAAGCAGGAAGGCCGGGAAGGCCGAGGTGGCCTGGGTGCCATCACGGATCACAGCAGCCTCAGGGTAAAGCGTAAGCGTAGGAGGCCAGCGAAGATGGAGTGCTCATCTCTGGCTCACCGTGGAGACAGCCATGAGGAAGGTACTGTTGGGAATGTTAATGGGTTCCTGCAGCGTCGGTCTGCCCTATGGGCCAAACTGCTGCTCTCCTGAAGCCAAATGGCCTCTGGAGCTGGGTTGGGATCCAAAACAGAGCTGCAGCATGATCAGACTCCCAGAATGGAGGAGGTTGGAGGAACCTTAAAGCTCATCTTGTTGTACGCTGCTGCCTTGGGCAGGGCCACCTTCCACTAGACGAGGTTGCTCCTGCTTGAGCCTGGCCTTGGATGTTTCCAGGAATAGCACATCCCACCTCTCTGGAGAACCTGTGCCAGTGTTTTACCACCCTCATTTTCAAAAAATTCTTCCCTATGTCCAATCTAAACCAACCTCTGTTCATTTAAAGCCATCCCCTTTGGGCCATCGCAGCAGCCCCTGCTATGGTGACACCGCACTGCCCTTGCCACATCACAGGTCTGTGATCTGTTTTTTCAAGGCTTGGTTTTCCTCACAGGTTACTTGGAGAAGAAGCCCAAGAACAACTTCCGTGATTTCATTCCGGTGGTGCTGAGCAGCCGGACGCGCAGTCAGTCAGGTGAGTTCATGCCCTGGCTCCTGGTGACAGTCCTGGTTGGACTGGGAGCATTCACTTTTCACGTCACCTTGTCCCTGAATTTTGTCTTGCTTTGAGGCTTTGCCTTGTGGATCCTCTTGGCTTTTTTGTCAGCTAAAAATCCCACTCTTTTGCAGGAAGCATTGCTGGCTCTTCTGCTGGTGTGACGGGAGAGTGTGATGTGAGTGGTCAGGAGATTTTACCATTACTAGAGGAGGATCAGGAAGAAGAGGAGGAGGAAGAAGAGGAGGAGGAGACATCCTTGAAACATCGCAAGCTGCGCAAATCCCACAGGACATCCCGCTGCCACAGCCGCAGGGACAGGGACAGGTCTGTGTCTGAGAGGAGCAGCTGTCACACAAGGAGGACCCGGGAGCTGCCCTGGAGAGCAGAATCACCCAGGCAGCTGTGGGGGCCCAACGAGGAGGAGGAGGAGGATGGCCACATCAAAAGGAAGAAAAGGAGACGGCAGAAAAGTCGAAAATACCAGACAGGGGAATACCTCACTGAGCGGGAGGAGGAGCAAGTGGGATATCCCCACCGGAGGCGGAAATCCAAAGCAGGTACAACCTGGGAAGGGGGTTCTGGTACAAACCAGGGACCAGCATGGGAATTTTTTGTTTTGTTATGTGCAGATTTTTGGGGGGGATTTGGTTTTCATTATTTTTTTGTAATGATGAATCTCCCTCCTTTTTAATGACTTGGTGGCCACAGCATGGGCTGCTTTAATCGATCAGCTCTTCTTTCAAAAGCATTTACAGTAAATTCGAGAGCAGTAAACAGCAATTTATGTGGCTAATTAGACACTGATCTAACCCTTGGATTAAGACAGAGGGCGTGGGAAAACAAGAATGGGACGAGGTAGCACAGTGGAATATTTCTGGACAAGCAGGGCCCCCTGGGAGCCATGCTCAGCAATCTGTGCTAACACAGGGGGATGTGGAGCCATCCTGATCCAACTAGGCTGCTCTTGGCTTTGTCTTACCCTAGGAGGGCCACTTGCAGACTTGCAGCAGGGAGCACAAGGGCAAGAGGATTAGCAAGGGTGCAGTGATGGGCAAACCCCCTCTGTGGTTTGTAGGCATGAGGAGGAATGTGCTGTGCCCACCTCTGCTCTTCCATTGCTCCTGCGCCTTCCCTTGCCACTGCCAGGCCTTCTGTGAAACCTAAATACATGATGAGCACATCCCTGAGGGCAGCAGTCTCTGCAGCCCCTCTCCCTGTGCAGGGACAGTCAAGGCTGTGGGACCTGTCCAGCGGAGCACGGTGACACGGTGTGTGCTGGCACTTGGCTGTGGCTTTGGGGGAAAAGTTGTCATGGGCAGCACTTGTGCCAACCCTCTGCATACTTGAGCTGTGCTCTTGGAGGGCATGAAGTGGCCACAGCCCTGTTGCCTTCTGCCACATTGGAGCTCAGACTGGCACTCTTCAGATGCTGCTGAGATGCTGTGGGGAGCAGAGGTGGCTGCTGTGCTCCCAGCAGCTGGTATCTGCTCCAGCACAGTGTTACACTATCCTGCCGTGTCTGGGAGCCTCTGTCAGACCAGGAACAAAGTTTCGAGTCAGCTTCCTGGTGTCTTGCAACTCAAGAGCACTGTCAGGATGCCTCCTGCTCAGAATAGGAGCCTGGAAGGAGCTTTGAGTGGCATTCAGGAGCAGTGGCATTCAGGAGGGTTTGCCCAGCTGCTTTACCACATATGTTAAGAGTGTCTGTCTGTCTGTCCAGCTTCCTTCAGAGGCTGCTCACTCAGCCCTCAGATAGGGGACCTGCTGTAATTTGGATTCAGAAGCTGTGGCTTGGAGCCACCTCCAGTGGTAGTGGAGTCCTGAAGTTCTCTCCATGTTGTGCAAAGTCCATTCCTCTGCCTCTTTTTAACTGATCTCTTACTCATTTCATGGCGTGCCTGTAAATCTCATGCTGCAGGATTGGCTGAGCAGGATTCCTCCATTCAGGGAAGACAAGGCTGGATTTCCCTTGAGAATCCTGATGCTTCCTAACTGGACGTATGTTAATGAAAACTTAAATGTGCTCCTTAGCTTCAGGGGTAGATGTGAGAGGGCAAGGCAGGGCCTGTTATGTTTAGGCAGCAAGCACTGGGTGTTCACAGACAGCTCCTGCTCATCCTGCCTCTCTAAGACATGTCGCAATGAATCCTGCTCCCGTCTTTCCTTGGGTGTCCCATATACGTGCTGAGTCCGTCCTAGATGGGAGAATCTGTGTGTTCTCTCTGCTTCTTCTTCCTGCAGTGCCCCTGCCCTTGGGCTGGATTTAGAATCATGGAACCCCAGGAAAGATTTGGGTTGGAAGAGACCTTAAAGCTCATCCCGTTCCACCCTCCTGCCATGGGCAGGGACACCCTCCACTATTCCAGGGTGTTCCAAGCCCTGTCCAACATGGCCTTGGACACTTCCAGGGATGGTGCAGCCACAACTCCTCTGATTTCTATGCAGCTCTCAGAGATGGGCAGTTTGTCTTGCCTGGTGGCAGCGGTCTGGGTGACCTTCAGTGCGGTACCTACAAAAGCTCCTCATTCACATTTCTCCTTTAGATTGCAGGCACCGGAAGCAGAAGGAGTCTGGGAAGGGCAAAGGCACAGAGTTACAGCTGAGGAGCAGGCTATCCCCATCTCCCCGGAAATCTCAAGGACGCACAGACTTTCGGAATGGCTTCTTCCTGGAGCACTCCAACAGCTCTCCTGTCCAAGAAGAGCTAGAGAAACCATCAGGAAAACGCAAATGTAAAACCAAACACCTGGCAGGAATCTGTGATGAGGGGAAGGTATGGCTTGAACAGATACACGTATGGAGGGGAACACGTGAGCGGAGATGGGGACTCCCGTGAGTCATGGCCACACATGCCAAGGAGTTGTATTCCTTTCTTTCCCAGGGGAAAGGCTGCTGCAACCAGCTCAAAGTGTGCTCTCTGAAGAAGCCCCAGGACTTGTGGACACTTTGTAAGTCCCATCAGGACAGCCCAGGGAGTTCTCCTGAGCTGCCCCCAGCCCAGAAAGTTCCTCCTGGAGCTCGGCGGCTGATTGTGAACAAGAATGCGGGGGAGACACTCCTGCAGCGAGCAGCTCGCCTGGGCTACAAGGTGAGTCCTGTCCCCTCCTGTGTGTGCCCCTGCTGCCCCATCTGGGATGGTTGTTACAGCCATGCTCTTGCTGTGCAGGACGTGGTGCTGTACTGCCTGCAGAAGAAGAGCAGTGATGTGAACCACCACGACAATGCGGGGTACACGGCCCTGCACGAGGCCTGTGCGCGTGGCTGGATTGACATCTTGCACATCCTGCTCCAGCACGGCGCCAATGTCAACTGCAGCGCCCAGGATGGCACCAGGTGAGCCGGGGCAGTGTGGGGCAGCATGGGGCAGGGAGCAGGGTGGGTTCTTCAGGTTGGTCATCACTAAATTGATCTTAACCCAAAGTAGAGCACTTCCATAGTGAACTCCTGGTCCCTTTCTGCTTCTGCCCTTGCAGGCCTATCCATGACGCAGTAGCAAACGACAACCTGGAAACCATGTGGCTTCTCCTTTCCTATGGTGCTGATCCTACTCTGGCCACATACTCTGGGCAGACAGCAGTGAAGTTGGCCACCAGCGATGTGATGAAGCACTTCCTCTGTGGTAGGTACCAGGCCTGGGGTCACAGTGCTCCAGACCTTCCCCTCTGGCAGCATACAGGGCCAAATCTGTGTGTCACAAGGCCTGAGCAGAAAATGGCTCAGTCTTTAGCTCTGTCCTATCACACAAGCATGTTTTTACCATCCAAATTTTAATTATACAACTGTATGTGTTTCCTGTGTAAGATACAAGTCAGTTTTCAGTGTGCAAGGAGATGGCTGCGCTGTGGTCACACAACTAAAGACAGTGCTCTGCTTGGAGATGCTGTTCCACAGTCCCTGGTTCTACTGCTTAACCTAAGGGAACAGATTTTTGTTGCCAAATAATGTTGCCTACTATGGCAAAAGAGCCCTGCCCAAATGCTGCTGCCGGTAGAAAGGGCCGTTTTGTATCCATATGGCCACGTTCGGTGCCATTTGTACACGCAAGATGAGTGTTGTGGCTTCTCCACAACAGCAAGGAAGGGACAGCCAGAAGTGGCTCCCAGACAGAGACAAGACAGAAAATCCCCAGTGTTGAAAAAACTCTGTTTGCCCACTGCCTGTGTAAGCTCCTCCAGGCTCAACTATTCACACAGGTTTTGGGGATGGTGATTTGGAGCTCAGGACTGCTCTATGAATCTTTCTTTCCAAACCACTTCACACTATCTGTTGTTTTCCCTTTTCAGCTCCCATTTCCTGACTGGGGGCCTGGGGTAATGCCCACTTCTGAGCGGAGACACCCTTCCTGCAGCCATGGTGTAATGCCCAAGTGGGAAAAACAGAAGGGGTGAAGCAGAGCCCCCTGGATCTGTGGATGTGCACACCAGGATGATGCTTTGAGCCATTAACCCTCTCAATTTCCCCTCTCTAGATTACCTGTCAGATCTGCAGGGCCGCAGTGACGGAGACCCTCGGACAGCCTGGGATTTCTACAGCAGCTCTGTGCTTGGTGAGTGCAGTGCGGGCCAGGTCGGTGGCAGCAGAGCAGGAGGTGATGCTGTGTAAAACACATCATTCCCTCCAATTTGGCCACATCCCTCTCTACTCATGCTTTGGGTGGAGACCTTGCCATGGGAATTGCTTCTGAGAGGGGCTTCTTTGGGAAGCTCAATATGTGCATCCCTTTGAGTGTGGGACTGGACTGCAGGTGCTACTGGTGATTCCTGAGGGTCTTTGGTTGTCGATCCCAAGCATGTCATTCTTGTAGCAGTTCTTGTTGCTCCCCTGCTAACCGGTCACCAAGGAAGGTAAAGAACATACTCATTCTTTCAAGGTGTACAAGTCTTGAACTTCCAGGTTCCCAGAGCTGCCCATCCCTCTCCCCTGCTTTGGAGGGGAGATGTTCATCCAGGGGAGATCCTGTTCTTACAGCACCAGGCATTTTTCCCAGTGAAGAGTTGACTTCTGCCTTTACTGTCACTTCCTCAAAACTGTGATTACAGTGGAATCTAGCATGGGCCTGTGGCACACTGGAGTCCCTCCAGCCTCTTCCAAGTTCAGTGCTCCTAAGTCCTCCGTAAGGACTTGGAGCATTTATGCTGGCAGGCTGAAGGGCTACTTGTTGATTGTAGTTGCTCACCTCCCTAACTTCCAACATCCTTCTAGAAACAAAAATAAATCTGATACATTCAGGAAGGTGCTCTTAGTAGGGGACTTGTCCTTGGAGGACCCTGATGTCTTTCCATTCCAAAACAGGAGAAATTCTGCACTCCTGGGAGTGCTGTTTGTAGGCTGCTGCACCTCAACCCTGCCAAGGGAACAGTTCAAACCTCAGCCTCTTTCCTCAAAATTTCTCACTCTCAAAGCTGTCACAAGCCTTTACAAAGAAAAATAGCTTTTCTTTGCAATATTTTTAAAGGTACTACCCCTTTTGATTTATCACTGATTCCCTGCTGCCCCATCCATGGGGGCATTTCCAATGCTGCCTTTGAGAGGCTGCCTGGCAAGGCAGGTGCTAACGCAGCTGGGAAGTGATCCCTTACCCTGCCAGGTCTGTTTCCAGCAGGCACAGGAAGGAACCCTCCTCCCCATCCTCAAGGGATTAATTTACAGCAGCAGCAGCTGCGGTGCCAGCCCCCCATCACCTGCGCTGTGCCAAGCACTGCTGCTGGACACTGCCAGAGTCACAGAAAAAGATGGATGCCCAAGCCTGGGATATGGGCTTTACAGCCTGTTTAGTGTGTGTCCTGAAATGTCCCTTTCTGGCTCAGGTACCTTATTAGTCACCTCAGGTCACCTGGAACAGGTACAGCCCAGGGCAGGGAAGTACCTGATTCTGCTCTGGAATAACCAAGCTGCTCTCAATCATCACAGGCAGCAAACAACTCTCCTCCTCCAGTGGACCAGTCCTTTGAAATCTCCCTTTCCATCAGCTCCACCAGCTGAAGCACTGTACCTTCCTCAGGATCCAGGAGAAATCCCAGGCCCTGCTTGAGCTGTTCTTATTCTTGAGGCAGGAATGCTGACCACATTTTCCTTGAGGTCTGCAACTCTCTAGGGGCAGAAGGATAATGAAGGAAGCCAGGGTGTGGGATCTCTGAGATGTGGAAAAGTCATCAGTGTCCTGCACTTGGTGCTGCTGGAGCTCCAGACACAAAGTCCCAGTCCAGGGTTTGTCTCCACCTGGGACAGGCATTGTTGTGCCTGATTGTCTCCCTCGGTGGTACAGAATGTTCCTGTCCTTGTCCTAGCCTTTGCACGGGCAGATGGACAGGACTGAGCTTTCAGGACAGACAGTGAGCCCTATTTTTGCCACATTTAATGCATTTAATTATTTTTTTCTGAGTTCCTCCTGAAATCTGAGGCTTTTCAGTGGTGGCATCTGAGCTTCGCCAGCAGCAACATTGGATCAATAACCACGTCACTTATTTTTGTCCTATTCTCCAGCAAGTTTGGACAATTTCAGCACCCTGTTTTTTAGAGAATTTTTTTCCCTTGGCACCACTAAGAAATAACTGTTTTTCCCCAAGACCCTGCCTGAGCCAATGTCTCCTGTCATCTGCTATTGTTCCTCAGTTGGAATCCCACTCGTGCTGGGTGAGCAGCTGGGTGTGTGAAGCTTCCTCATGTAGCACACCAGAAGATTTTCTTTTTTTCAGCCTTTTCTCTTGTGCGTGGGGTTGAACTTTTGCATGATTGGTTTATTTCTTCAGAGGCACATTAGGTATCCTTGCTCTCTATAGAATCTAAACTCTCTTATCTGGAAGTTTCGGGAGTTATCCTGTATTATTTCAGTGGGACAACACCACTCTGCAAACTTAAGACTATTCACACCTCTTCATAATAAAATCCAGGCAGCAAGCTCCTCTTCAACAGGAGCTTTTCAGATGGGTAAACAGGAAAATTACCTGGTTTTAAATGGTTTTGGATCCAGCCTGTGGTCCTCTATCCCTTCTGGATACAGATCCTGCTGGAGCTCAGATACCTCCTGGAACACCCAGGTGAATTCTCCAAGTCATAGAATCATGCACTGGTTTGAGTTGGAAGGGACCTTAAAGACCATCTTATTCCACTCTTTTACCATGAGCATGGACATCCCAAGTTGTTCCAAGCCCTGTCAGGCCTGGCCTTGGACACTTCCAAGGATGGGGCAGCCACAGCTGGTCTGAGCCCTGTGCCAGGACCTCACCACTCTCACAGGGAAGAATTTCTGTATATTCACCTTTAATTTCCCCTCATACTTGTTGCTTGGTTGAATTAGTCTCTGGTAGCACTTGGTAGCCTTGCTGTCCTCACTGGGATGGGTGCTGGCTCCCCTGGATCACCTGCTGGAGGTACTGAGGGTGGGATCTGGGGGAGAAGCTCTTGAGGAGCAGGGTGCTCCCTGTGCCTTCCTTGGTAGGGCCTATGCAGGCAAAGCCTCTCTATATCCACCTCCCACCTCGCTGTTCCAAGTTCTTCCAGGCTGAGGAGGTCTGTGCTGGCATGGGAGAGGCGCGAAGGTAATTTTGGAGAGAGTCTGGGGCCTACCAGTGGGGTGGCTCATGGTGCAGGCTGTGCCCTGTCCCATCTGAGCTTCCTGCCACAACTTGGGATGTTCTCCTCACCTCATCTGGCCAGTGAGCAATCTCTCTATGCAGGGCAGCCAGTGCTTGCTCCTCTGGGACGAGGGGAGCAGTTCTCACATGGCTGCAGGAATGTTGTGGGAAAGTGCCTGTGGGGTCGTGGCAGTGGCCAGGGACTGCCAGCATGTGTTGGTGTGTGACTGAACAGTGCCAACCTCTGTCCTGTTGCAGAGGGGAAGGACAGCATCGGCTGCGACCTGCTGCTCAACCCTCCAGGGAGCTCAGACCAGGAGGAAGAGGACCAAGAAGCAGATAACTTCATGTTTGAGTTCTCAGACAAGCCGCTGCTTCCCAGCTACAACCTCCAAGTGTCTGTCTCCCGGGGGTGAGTGTCATTCTCTGGAGCACAGAGCAGGGCCACAGGTGGCTGCAGCCCTGGCATGGGCAGCTCCACGTTGGTGTATCTCAGGTGGTTTTCTTCATAGAACCATCACAGAATCCCAGAATGGTTTGGGTTGGGAAGGGCCTTACAGCTTATCCCATTCCACCTCCCTGCCATGGGACCAGGCGCTCCAAGCCTCATCCAAGCAGGCCTTGGACACTTCCAGGGATGGGGCAGTCACAGCTGCTCTGGGCAGCAGAGGGGAGTTATGGCTGTGGCACTGGGGAAGCTGGGGAAGCAGTGCCTGGCTTGGCACAGCCTGGAATGTTCTCAGAGAGCAGGGAAGGCTCATCAAGTCTCCCCCCAACCTCCATGGCCTGCTGCCCTGAGTATCCCTTTGCTGTGTCTGTCAGGAAGCTCCCCTCTCTCATCCCTGTGATCCTGCTTCTAGCCCCACATTTCATCAGCAGTAGCTCACACTGATGGCTCTGAGATTGTTTCCCTTCCATCACGGCTAAATCAGTCCCAGCACTGGAACAGCACTCCCACTTGCACCCCCTGTGACACAGCGGCTGCTGCTGGGGCAGAAGGGTGACTTGGAAGAGGCAGCAACCAAAGCACTCCTCTTCTGTGCAGCAAATTTCTGTGCTTGCCAGTGTTTGTCCACGCAGAGGGACACATGCAGCGTGCCCTCCAGCAATAAACCACACCAGAAGCTCCATTTCCTGACCATGTGGTTTATTCCTGGCAGGGAAGCTGCCAGGACCTTGTTGAAGTCAGGACTTTCATGCTGCTGTCCCTGCCCAGCTGTCAGTGTTTTAAAAAGCTGTGACCTGTGAGGCCATGATCAAACCCAGTCCGTGGGCTCCTGAGAGGAAGCAGCACATGAAGATCAGGGCCAGAGCAGCGTGCCAAGAGGCAGGGAGGTGGGCACCGTGCCTGCAGCTCCCTCCACCCCTATAACCTGCCGTGCTCTTGCTATCCTCGCAGGCCCTGCAACTGGTTCCTGTTCTCTGATGTGCTCAAGCGGCTGAAGCTGTCCTCCCGCATATTCCAGGCCCGCTTCCCGCACTTCGAGGTGGCCACCCTGCCCCGGGCAGAGTTCCAGCGCCAGGTGTCCCTCAGCCAGGTGCTGGCGCAGGAGGAGGTGCCGGCAAGCCCCGAGCTGGCGCCAGGCACGGCAGAGACTGTGGAGCTGGTGCACTACGAGCCCGAGCTGCTGCAGCTGCTGGGCTCCGTGGTGGAGTACCAGGCCTGGAGCAGCTGACGGGGACAGGCCACTCCCGGCATCATGAGGCAATAATAAGGACCAAGGGGAAGCAGCTTTCTCAGCGCCAGCAGCAGGGACCGGAGTCTTTGAGCAGCCGCTCCTCCTCTCCTCAGGGTCTCCGCCAGCTGGGGAGGGAGGACCCTCGCCTCCAAGGACTTCCCGAGGCCCCCCGCCACGAGCAGTGGCAGTCGCTGCCGCCTCATCCAGCTCCGGTGGGTGATGGAACCCCCTGCACGGGGCTCAATGGGGCAGCGAGGGGCGGGAGCCGCCCCCCTCCCCACCGGACCCTACGGAACTGCGCCTCTCCGCTCGCCCTCCCCCTCCCAATGTCTTCCATAGTATTTATTTAATTAGTATTTAATTTGTAATGTTTTCTTTGCTGAGTCTGTATCACTGTGATGGTGAGCTCCAGGCTGTGGGATGAGGCCATCTCCCGCCCCTCTCCAGCGTGCCCCGAGGCCAGCCAGGCCCGGGGGTTCCCGTCCCTCCCTGGCAACAAGCCAGGGGACAGCCTCTTCCCTTGGCCTTGGAGCTGGCTCCTGCTGCCAGCGCTCAGCCCCAGCCGGGAGCCAGCCGCACTGCTCCATCCTCTCCCGTGCTCCTTCTCCATCTCATTCGTGCTGCTGCTCCCTGTCCCCGGCGGTGCTGCCCGGGCAGGCGCAGCCCGCGATCCCCAGCGCGTCCCCCGCTTCGGCAGCTTGTGCCCCGCCCCAGGTTCTGTCCCCACGGCAGGAGCCGCCTCCTCCCCACGCCCCGCCAGTGTCCCGGGAGCAGCTCTGTGCAGGAGGGGGTGCGGGCGGGCTGCTCTGCCTCGGGGCCGGTACAGTTTTATTGTACAGGTGCTAAGAGGACTGAGGTCGGGATAATCGGGGGATTTCTGGCTCTCTCCGCTCCGCAGCGGGAGCCTTGGGTGAGTTTTTTTGTTGGTTCGTTTTTAATTTGTGTTGTGTTTCTCCCCGGCCAGGGCAGGCATTTCCCCCCTTGGAGCCCTGCTGCCAGCCTTCCCCCGGGGGCCCGGCAGCACCTTCTTTAAGCCAAGGGTTTTTTGCCTTTGGGTGTGTATTCTGGTTGCTCTTTCTGATTTCTGTTTTATTATATGCAGCAACAGGCTGTGGTGTCAAAAACACTGATGTACAGAAAAAACCTGCATCAGGCTCCCTGGCTCCTGCCTTTTTTTCCGTGTCCAGGCATGTCAGCCTGAGTCTGTGGCTCAGGGAAGGGAGAGGGGAGGTGGCCTGTGGGACCTGCAGGGCCCATGTGTCTGCACAGCTGGAAAAACAGCAAGATTCCACTGCTCCTCCCAGCTTCCTGCCTGACCCTGGTGCTGGGAACTCTTTAGACAAGCCCAGCCATCCCCAAACACAGATGTCAGGGTAGCCCTGTCTGGTCTCAGCACCCCCTAGCCCATCTGTGGGGCAGCTGGTCTCTGGCTGGTTTTACTCACTCCTGTGGGAGCAGAGAGAGCTCAGGGCAGTGTAGTTTTGTTACTTACTTCCTTAGAAAGGTCAGCAGGAAAGTCCTGATGGCAGGACTAGGAGGAAAGCTTTGCCCACACACCACCAAGAGGAACTCCCTGAAGTGATACAGAAGCAGTCAAGGCAGGCCTTAAAAAGAGAGGGGAGAGATGCTCCTACTCCCACACTGGGGAGGTTACTTGTAAACCTAAGGAGGTGCAGCCTTAGGGAAAACTCAGCAAATTTACAATCTGAAATACTCACTTGGAAAATCAGGTGGGTGGGAGGGAGCTGACAGGATTCAGCTGAGGGCTGGCTACCAGGGATCTGAACCAGAGGAGCTGGAGCATCTGAGGCCTGGCAGAGGCTCTGCTTAGCTGTAGCAGCACAGAGACTCTCCCACTCAACACAAGCCTTACCTGCAGCCAACTTTCTCCTGATGGACCAGGCACAGCTGGGCATAATTAGAGAAATGAAATATTTTATTAAAACTGATTCATCTCAATGAGCCATGGCCAAGAGTAGGGTGGCAGTGCCATCCACCCCCACTTCTCTGGTTTGCTGCACTCAGGATGTTGTGGCTGCTGGGAGCAGCGGCTTTCCCTGGGATCCTGCAGGGTGCTGGCAGCACGAGGCTGTCCAGCTGTGCAGGAGTGCCAGAATGCCCTGCAGAATAGAGAGCGTGGCTGCTGGTGAGCCAGGCCATCAGTGGAGGGGGCAGAGCTGTGGGCCTTGGTCTGGGTCCCCTTGTCAGTGATTTGAGGAGAAGCTGAATTCTCCTCTTGTGTTGGAGTCTCAGCCTCTGTCTCCTGGTCAACCATGAGAGGAGCAGCTGAATTTTTCTCCTCTTCTACCACAGTATCTGTCTGTGTCTCCTGCTCAGCATATTGAACAGCTGAATCTGCTTCTTGTGCCCAGGTCTCAGTCTGGGTTTCCTGCTTGACAAGGTGAGAGGCCTTTCTCTGAGGGTCAGGAGATGGTTTCCTTGTGGAGGCCTGGAAAGAGAGATGGGGATTTGTAGAGGTTACTGGGCTTCTCCCAACAGTAGCCACTGGGACAGGGGTGCAAGAGCTGCTGGGCCTGCCATGCTGCGGGCAGGGGAAGCCTCGTTCAGGCCTCCATGCTTGGCCCTCACCAGTTCTGACCCCACTGGGCCGCTGCAGGCCTGGCGGCTTCTCACGGGCTGGTGCTGGCCACGGGAAGCCTCGTCCAGGTCTCTGTACTTGGCCCTCACCAGTTCTCGCTCCACTGGGCCGCTGCAGGCCCGGCGGCTTCTCACGGGCCAGTGCTGGCTATGGGAAGCCTCGTCCAGGCCTCCGTGCTTGGCTCTCACCGGTTCTGGCTCCACCGGGCCACTGCAGGCCCGGCAGCTTCTCATGGGCCAGTGCTGGCTATGGGAAGCCTCGTCCAGGTCTCTGTACTTGGCCCTCACCAGTTCTCGCTCCACTGGGCCGCTGCAGGCCCGGCGGCTTCTCACGGGCCAGTGCTGGCCACGGGCTGAGGCTCTGCTGGCTG
Organism: Hippolais icterina; assembly: GCA_013400075.1. Lineage (NCBI taxonomy): Eukaryota > Metazoa > Chordata > Aves > Passeriformes > Sylviidae > Hippolais > Hippolais icterina. The sequence goes on along the minus strand of VWYN01027284.1, from coordinate 240,705 downwards.
GCTGCGAGGAGCCACCAGGGCGGGACCTGCGCCCCTGCAGGTCTTGTTCCCAGGCTCCCTCGTCCGGGCTGAGACGGCTCTCGGTGCCCTTTGAGCTCAAAGTGCTGCGGGACGATGTGAGCTGGGACCAGGATCGGCCCTGGCTTCCCTGGGTGCTGCAGGGTGATGTCAGCCGGGACCGGGACCGGCCTTGGCTTCCCTGGGTGCTGCAGGGCGATGTCAGCCGGGACTGGGACCGGCCTTGGCTTCCCTGGCTGCTGCGGGGCGATGTCAGCCGGGACCGGGACCGGCCTTGGCTTCCCTGG
>VWYN01027284.1:223991-240045 GCA_013400075.1 Hippolais icterina | reverse complement strand
GATGTCAGCCGGGACCGGGACCGGCCTTGGCTTCCCTGGGTGCTGCAGGGCGATGTCAGCCGGGACCGGCCTTGGCTTCCCTGGGCGCTGCGGGGCGGTGTCAGCCGGTGCAGGGACCGGCTCTGGGCGCTGCGGGGTGGTGTCAGCCGGTGCAGGGACCGGCTCTGGGTGCCCTGGGTGCTGCGGGGCGATATCAGCCGGTGCAGGGACCGGCCCTGGGTGCTGCGGGACGATGTCAGTCGGGGCACGGACCGGCTCTGGGTGCCCTGGGTGCTGCGGGGCGATATCAGCCGGTGCAGGGACCGGCCCTGGGTGCTGCGGGACGATGTCAGTCGGGGCACGGACCGGCTCTGGGTGCCCTGGGTGCTGCGGGGCGATATCAGCCGGTGCAGGGACCGGCCCTGGGTGCTGCAGGACGATGTCAGTCGGGGCACAGACCGGCCCTGGGTGCTGCGGGGCCATGTCAGCCGGTGCAGGGACCGGTCCTGGCTGCCCTGAGGCTGCCACAGCTGTGGGCGGGAGGAGGAATAAATGTGGGATGGAGGCAGCTGCTTGGGCAGGGTGCTGGTACAGGTGCTGTCCTGTTGGCCTCTCCCTCCATCTCTCAGTTGGTGCCTCTCTTTGGGGCTTTGGGGACTGGGATTTTGCTCCTCCATGGCTCCTTTTCCACAGGTGTCCTGGGAAGCTGCTACTTCCTAAGCAAGGTGTTCTGCTTGAGTGGGTACCCTAGGCAGTTCCTTAAACACCCCATGGGCAGGATGTGACCCTACTGTGTCACAATGGCCCCTTGGTGTCATGAGGCCTTGCAGTGTCACAATGGCCCAAGGGCACCATGAGGCCCTGCATGAACCAATGCAGTTGTCAGGTGTATTGGGTTTGCATGGCAAGATTTTGGCAATGAGGGGGATACAGGGGTGGCTTCTGTGAGAAAGTGCCAGAATTTTCCCCATGTTCAGCAGAGCCAACGCCACCAGCTCCAGGATGCACTCACTGCTGGCCAAGGTAGAGCCCAGAAGAGATGGTGGTGACACCTCAGGGATAAAGGATTTAACCGCAGCCTGTGGGAAGGACTCACAATGGAGAAGCTCATGGAGCACTGGCTCCTGTGGAAGGGACCCCACACTGGAGCAGGGGAAGGGTTACAACCCCTCTCCCTGAGCAGGGACAGAAACAACATGTGATGAACTGACCATGGCCCTCATTCCCCTTCTCCTTGTGATGATGGGAGGGAGGATGGAGAGCCCAGGAAGTAAAGGGTGGGAGGGGAAGGGTTTTTAAGGTTTGTTTTACTTCTCATCATCCTGCTCTGATTTGGATTAGTAATTGATTTTCCCAAGTTGAGTATTTCGGCAGGCTGGAGAACAGGCAGTGAGCCTGCAGGCCTGCTTGCTCCCCAGTGGGAATTCCTGCAAGGAGAGAGGGAGTTCTGCAGGCTTCTCCAAGGCTGATATAAGGGAAAACTGACCCCAGTGGGCCAGCATGTTCCCTTTTCCTCATCAGCCAGGCAGTGGTGCAGGAAGGAGCAGGTGACTAGAACAATCTGACTTTATTGGTGCAAACACTGGGCTTGGGTAAGTGGAATATTCCCAAGTGCTCCCAGGAAGCTGCCTAAGGTGAAGGGGTGCACACAGCCAGCAGCCCACTCCCTCCAGGTGTTCCTGCTGCGGAGTTCAGTCTTCATGGATGTTGAAGAGCTTTGCTACTTCATTGAGGTCCTCATGCTCTTCCCCATCTTTGATGATCTGGAGGAAGGAGAACACATTAAATCCTGCACATCCCATAAAAAGACAGTGCTGCAGGACTGTCACAGCCAATGCCAGGAACTCCTTGGAGCCTCTCTGAAGCACCAGACTGAGACAGCCACAACATAACAGCACTTTCTACACCCAGATTCACATGGGAGTCTTAAATGTACCATCACCTGCCTATAGTAACAGCAGGAAAACCAACCTCCTGTCCCTGTGAGATTTGTTTCTGGGTTTCCCTTTACAGCCAGGGAGAACAAGTGTTTTAAAAAGTGATTCAGCTCTGCAAAGGTGCACCTGGCACTGACTTGGAGCTAGGATACCTGGCTTGAACCTGCAACTTTTAGACAAGATGAAGAGACCACAGGTTTAAGGTAAGGGCTGCTAAGGGAGGGAGGATGGTAGGGAGGAAAGGAGGAAGGAAGGAAGGCAGGACTTCCCTTCCATGGGGATGGCAGAAGCCACATGTTTCAACTGCATCTTCAGATTATAGATCAACAAAGACTTCCACCATGAATAGTTGGTCTTGTGACAGATCACCTGAGGGTAGTGTGGGATCACTTCCATAGGTTAAACAACTGAAATTCTTCAAAGGTGTTAAAACCTGACTTGGGTCTGACTCAGCTGAGCTGGGAGGTCCAGGACAGGCCACAGGGGTGGGTTCACATCAAGACCCTGCTCAGGGCTGCTCCAGCCCTGCCATGGTGGCTCTTTCTGGGATGGTGACATTTGAGACTATTTCAGACACCTGGACATGGGACAAAGCAGCACAAGGATGGGACATTTCACTCCTGCGCCGTCACTGTGACTCTGGCCTGTACTTACTACAGACCTGGAATTTCAGCCATGTCAAGGCAAGGCTTGGAGCACACACCTGATTCGAGTTATTTCTGTAAAAAATTTGCAAACATACAAAAAAAGCACAGGGACAGTTCCCCTAATTCACCCAGAACAGTGCTCCCACTGGATAGTGCCCAGCTCTGCAGACAGAGCATCTGCCTTTATTTATCCTTACTTTGAATTGACACATTGATTTTTCCACAAGAAAAGCCCCATTCTAGCAAACCCCCCTATCTGTCATCCTCACCCTGTACTGACCTTCCGAGCAATGGGCATCCTGTTGAAGATGTTCCACAACACGATTCCCACCACGACTTTATCCCTGAGGTAGAAAATGACACCTTTGCCGTAATCTTCTCCTTGCTTTGGGACTTGAGGCATTGGTGAAGAGCTTTGAGAGATCTGAACTTCTGAGGCTTCTGCTTCCGTTTCACTCTCAGATCGAATTCCAGTCCCTAAGGCAGAAATAGGAGGAGTCACACACCCAGTGCAGGACATGTGATGATGGGAGCAGACTCAAGAGCATGTTCTACAGGAGCCTGAGGTGTTCCTCTTTGTGTTCCCCAAATTTAAGTTTCATTAACACAAGGATGAAACAATCCCAACATGGAGCACAACACTGACAATCCCCAACTTCCACTGCCAAATGCAAAGGACAGCACAATCTGCTTGCTCCAGGCAGCAGATACAAAACAAACATGCTTGGATCCACAGTCTCTGTTGTCCCAAACTGATCATTTTATTGCCAGGAGGAGCTCAAACTTCTCTGTGAAAATCTGCATGGCAGTAAAGGCATTCCCTGATATCTTCTTGAAGGAATGTTCTGTTTTAACCACATTTTAATATAAAAGGCAGCCTTTAAATCTTGATCCAGAAATGAGACAGCAGATTGCTGTTTCCTCATGCTCTCAAGAGGTCAGGGTGACTCTGTGGTCCCCACACCAGCACATGCAGAAGCTCCCCAGTCCCTACCTGACTGTTCTGTCACACTTTTTGGCGTGTCCTTTGCTGTTGCCTTGGCAAACACTCCCACTGTGGGCAAACTGCTGTCCACGAGGCCAATGGCTTCGTACCCCACGTTGGGGCCCAGATCACTCCTAGGAACAAAGTGAGAATAAAGTAATTTGTGGCAGTAGTGAGACAAATCCAAGGCAGTTCCATCCATCTATGCTCCACTCCTTACTCCAGCGTGGCATGGGCGATGCTGGACACTGACTGAGACACGAAGTCTCCTCTGCACACAAAGGTGGAACAAGGAGTCAAGACATGACAAGTCCACAGCCATGAGCTTCAGAAAAAACAGCTCACTGACCAAAACTTTGAAATCCTTCAGGCCTGGTCCCTGGAAGGCAGCTAGAGGCTTCCCAGCTTCTGGCAGTGCTGTTACCCACACCAGGCTTGGCAGCATGGACAATCATTCAGTGAATATTTTTGAAAGCATTTAGAAAAGAAGAAAGAAAACCTTTCCCTAACATCTTCTTGAACTGGGCATCTGGATCTGAACTGGGGTGCTGATAAGGAGACAAAACAGCTGTGGTTTGGCACCAGTAAGTACCAGGTGTCTGAAGTGTTTCCCAGGATGCTGAGAAAACAGGTGCATCACAAACCACGAATGTACAACATGACTTCCCCAGCCAGAATCCTTCAGCACAGACTGGGGTTACTGCAAGGAACACAGTAACATGGCAGCTGTGATCAGCTGGAGATCAGGAGGGATCATGGAATGATTTAGGTTGGAAGGGATCTCAAAACCCATTTCATTCCACTCTTCTACCATGGGCAGGGACACCTTCCACTATCCCAGGTTGCTCCAAGCACCATCTAGCCTGGCCTTGGACACTTCCAGGGATCCAGGGGCAGCCACAGCTTCTCTGCGCAACCTGTGCCAGGGCCTCATCACCCTCAGAGGGAAGGATTTCTTCCATATCTTGAACCTAAATTTCCCCTCTGTCAGTTTGGAGCCACTCCCCCTTGTACTGTCACTCCAGACCCTCTGCAGCTTTCCTGCAGCCTCTTCAGACCCTGGAAGATGCTATGAGATCTCCACACAACCTTCTCTCCAAGAGGATCAGGATCCTGAGCACGTTGACAAAATGCATGAGGAATTCCTGTCATTTCCCAGCTTTTCAGCATGGGCAAAGGAAGTGTCACTCTGTGAGGGCTGGCACAGTGTGACACCTGCCAACAAACACGGGGCTGCAACTTACAGCCCTCCTTCACCTGCATCTTTTATGCATATTTGAAATCCTGTTAACAAACAGGATTTGGGATTTTTAATTGGGTGGAGCTAACAGCCTTTTGGATTTTAATTTTTTGTGGGGCTTTTTTTTGTTTAGTTTTTCTGTTTTCATTAATTTTGTTTTAAGAAGAACTTCAGGAAAATATAGTAAAATTGCCCACTTTCCTGATACCTCTCTCTGGAAAATAACTTTTCAGGTAAACCTGGATGCAGCAATGCTTTGCCACTAAAACATCAGTTTAGCACAGTGCAACACTCACACCCACAGATTGGGCTGGGGAACTTCAGGTAATTGTAACAGAAAAGCTGCTGCTAAATTCAACCTGTAAGTTAGTCTGCTCTGAGGAAAGGGCTGTTCTGTATTGCTCCTTGCTCTGTGGAATGGGACTTGTTCAGGGAGAAACTGGGATCTGCAGGAAGGAAAAACACTTGAGGGAGGTGAGGGCAGAGCAGCAAATGCTCAAACACCTCCTCTCCCCTGAGCTTTAGGAACATGAAGCTGTACAAGGTGTTTACTGAGGTGCTTTCACTCCTCTTGGGAAACAGACACTTCCCAAGGCGTATCTTGTCCAAGTTCCTGCAACGTGGCCATAAAAGGAACCCCCAAAGAGGAAAGGACTGTTACCAGAACATGGACTGGTGCCAGTATGGCTTCGCAGCTCCTGTCATGTTTTCTCCAGCCAGTCTCCCGCTCACCACAGCATGATCGTGGTGCTCCACACGCCTCCGGCCCAGTTTGATGTCATAAAAGCAGGCAGCATCCCCTGCCTTGGAGAGAATCATCTCATGAGCACCATGACAAGGAAAGCTTCCACCAGTGCCCAAACAAAAACATCAGGAAGAGAACAAGTGGAACAAGGAACTGAGATTTTCTGACAAACCCCAAACACCACCACTACCTCATCCCACTCCCTGGACTACACAACTCCCAGTTTCTCTGCATTATTCCCTGATCTTTGGAAAAATAAACCAGCATGAGTTACGTTTTCCAGAGGAATCAAAGCCTCAACGCCCACCAAGGGACTCTTATGCAAGCAAGCAATCCAAGCTATCTTTAGGTTACCCCAACTCCTCTTACACAGTATAAATATTCCAAACTTGCCGTGGTTACCATGGCAACAAGGCGGCTGCAGCGCCTGACCAGGCTCTGGGCCCGTGCTACAAACACTCTCCTTGCTTTCCTTACTCGCTCCTGTTCACCCCGTTCACCTCCTCCTGTCACTCTGTGTGTCCCACTGCAGCAGCAGCACTGGGAGGCTGTGCCCACACTCACCACCCAGATGTTGGAGCGCGCCTGCAGCTCTGCATTCACCCGGAACCCCCCAAAGTCCGAGTCCACTTCCAGCCCTGCTGATTTGGCCAGTTCCACATTGGGCTCCAGCCCCACTGCAGCCACAATGTGATCCGTCTCCACCTGTTTGGGAATGCGTAATTAGGATGTTAATTCCCTGCATGCCCTTGCAAACGTGACCCTCCCCCTGCTTTCCCATTTACCTTCCGGCCATCTTTCAGTTGAATCACCAGTCGGTTGCCAGAGACAGAGACAGATTTGACCACAGCATTGGGCAGGACATTGACCCCCTCTGGAAATGAGCACAGGACACCTCACTGGCTGCTCAGGGCTGGGCAGATCCCACCTGCAGCAGGTGGTTGGTGCAGAAAGATGCCAGGTGAGGAACCAAGACAGAGCCCACCCAAGCTTCGCTGCATGTGCTAGTGCAGCTCTGAGGGAAGCATGAGGAGAAACCCAGCTAAAAAGTCTGAAAGCTGCTTAAATGACAATCCAAAGTACATCTCATGTGATGACAAGGCCACATCCAAAAGAATTACCTAAAACAGGTGTTCAGGAACTAAGGACACTCAATTACCTATTGCTGTGCCAGAGGTCCAACAAAGCAGCTTCCAAAAAAAGAAAGTAACTCAGACCTGTGGGTTATCAGGCCCTGGAATCCACACCCAAATGACATTCCTCCTCCTTCTCTCTCTCTTCATTTCCTAGTGCACCAGATTATTTTGCACTTAATGCAGCAAATGGGAAAAGGTGTCTTGGATCTTACTGACTTTTTCAGCTAAACACTACAGCAGCTGACCTGACTCAGGTCTGTGCATGGGCACAGAGATCATTCCACGGAAAAGCCACAGGGAAGGAAAGCCTCACTGGCATCATCAAGCCTGTTTGCTCAGCCTTCCCAGAGGAACTGCCAAGAAGGCCAAGATTCATGGCAGTTCTGTGCTGCCCAAGCTGCCTGAACTGAAACTTCCCCTGTGCTGCACCTGGGCCACTTTGCAGGGCCCAGCCCTCCCAAGGCTCCAGGGACAGAAGGGAGCTGGATGTCCCCAGGAGCACCTGCCCAGCAGCCACCAGCCCAAACCCGCTCAGCAGCTTGACCTCTTCTGACTTTCTCCGTGGTCCAGTTGCTCAGATATTCGGGCAGGACTTTGCCCATGTTGCCACTCTCTGGAAACATCTGGATCACCTCCAGGCCTCGGGTTCGGGCTGGAAGGGAAGCACGCAACAGCAGGATAAAGAGCAGCAGCAGATGTTGGAACACACATGCTTTACTTTACACAAGGAGCTTGACAGAAGTTTCCAAATCTGGGAAATCTCACTCCCAAGGAATCACAAAGTGACTGACTACTGTTTCACATACACCTGCAAAGTCTAGATAACGGACTTTTAGCAGAAATGCTTGGTATTTTGGCAAAAACTTTAAAAAGTTACCATAAAGGCCCTATGCACACACTGACAGTTAGAATCCAGCTGCTCACCACCTCTTTGAAATCACAGAATTATGGAATGTATTGGGTTGGAAAGGACCTTAAAGATCATCCAGTTCCAACCCCAAAATCATAGTTTGAGGGTGTCATTGAGCACAAAGAACAAATGTGACTTTTCCGAGGGTGGAATGACTTTGCAGATCACACTAGCCTGCAGAGCTCCCACCTCTGTGGTCAGGGGCTGCTGGGCAGCTGATGAGAGAGAGAATGGGAAAACCTTGGCCATGCAGGCAACAAAACACCCGTGTGTTGTTTCCTTTACGCAAACACAGAGTCTGTGCAAAAAACTGAGCAGCTGGGGACTGAAAAGAAGTTTCTAATGCGAGGCTGCTGCCACTCAGTGCCTGTCAGCTGGGGACACACACTTACCTCTCCTTCCCAGAGCGCAGGCCAGCTCACTGCCAAGGAAACCACCACCAATTATTGTGATGGACTTGACTTCCCTGGAAATCTTCTCCAGCCTTCGGAAGTCCTCGATCTGAAAGAACATTTACCCCCATTTCCAATCCTCTCTAACAGGAATGGCAGCAGAAAGCACTTTGCTCATATTCAATGGCTTTTATTCACTTTGGAAGGTGAAGCAAAGTCACACAGGAGGGAAAACTTTAAAAAAATATCTAAACTCCATAATCCCACACAATGTTACAGCTCTCAGGCTGAGGCAAGCAGGTGAGTGGTTGAGTAGACTCTACCCTGGTTTGTTGCTTGGGAAAAGGAATAAGCAGGCAGTGGATTCCTGGGCACTGTCTGAGGGAAGCAGTGACAAGGCAGGATCAATTTGGGATCCTAACCCAAAGCAGAAGAGTTTAAAAACTGAACACAATGGTAAGTGGCTCTGATTTATTCAGCCTCACTGGGGCTGGCAGCACTTGGAGGTTACCTTTCGGAACAGGGTCAGCCTTTTCTGCACGTCCTTTCCTGCTCTTTCAATAGCAGGCAGGTTCCTTGGGGATCCCCCTGGGCACAATGAGGAGAGAAGGGAGACTAATGACACCACAGCCATGGCACTGGATATCCAGACAGTGCAAATATGTCTCAGATCTCAATTGTGCTTCCCAAAGTGTTCCAGTATGGGAATATCCCAGTGTCGCTGTTGCTGCCTGAACGTCCCAAAAAATCTGATGATGCAAGGCAGGTGAAAAACCCAACACCCAGATGGCTGTCTGCACAACTGTCCTTCATGTGAATGCTCCACATCATGTTTGACACTGTAGAGACTTCTTCTCAAATGGAACCAAAGAATCATGAAATGATTTGGGCTGGAAGGGACCTTAAAGCCAGTTCCACAGCCTGCCACGGGCAGGGACACCTTCCACTATCCCAGGTTGCTCCAAGCCCTGTCCAACCTGGTCTTGGACACTTTCAGATATTAGGCAGCCACAGCTGCTCTGGGCAACCCATGCCCAGGAAAAATTCCTTCCCAGTATCCCACCTAACCCTGCCCTCTGGCATTCCCCATTGTCCTGTCACTCCAGACCCTTGTCCAAAGTCCCTTTCCAGCTCTCTTTGAGCCCCTTTAGGCACTGGAAGGCTCAAAGATCTCCCTAAAGCCTTCTCTTTTCCAGGCTGGACTCCCCCCGCTCTCCCACCTTGGCTCCACAGGGGAGGTACTCTAGAGAATTTATCCCTAGCTGAATGCCACTGAAATAAAAAGCCTGGCACAAGCCCAGGAACAAGAGAAACAAGACTTACCAGTAGCAATGAGACATTTGTCGTAGGATATCTGGGTCCCATCACTGAGCTTCACTGTGTTCCCTCTGACATCCATGTGCACAACCTGCAAGATGAACCCAGGTGAGCTCGAGCTTTTCACTTCATGGACTGCTGAGCAGAGTTGCAAACTTGGAATTAACATTCTCCCACTTTTAGGTTTAGGGTGGGGACAGGAGTGGGGAAGTGAGAGGACTGGAAGTGGGAATTGAGACAACTTTTTTGGGAATCACCATAACTCAGGTTGATCTTCCCAGGGTCTGAGTGTTAAATGGGCTCAGACACAGCACAGCTCAGCAGGAAAAGGAATCACTGACATTTGCATAGGAACATACAAACAACTGAGGATACAAATATTTTAGAAGGTTCACCATAAATTTCTCCACCTTCCTGCTGCTTTAGCACAGTGCTCCTGCTCACCTCATCATCCACTACCTTGACCTCTGTGCTCTCCTCAACTCACCCTCCAGCTCACACAGCCCAGTTCCCACTTGTCACACCCAGTCTCTAACATCTACACAGTTTTGTCCCATGCCCAGACTCCTAACTTATCCCTCTCTCTTCCTCATCATCTTCCCTCAGCTCACTGCTACTCCTTTTTGCTTCTCCCGCTTGCAAACTTCACTTCAGATTAGCATAATCTCTGCTCCACCACATTTTTTCCCAAACTTATCCAAATTCCCCTTCCCAGCCAACTCCCCCTCCAACTCCAGTGGTTCAGTACCAGCTTATGAGTGCAGGCTCTGCTCAGGAAGAGCTGTAGGAACAACAGCCAGTGCTGCACTCACCTTCTTGCCAGGCAGCACTGCCACCCCACCGTTTTCCACAGAAGGCAGGTCCTCGACAGGCACGTAGAAAGACGGCGGCTGGAAATAGATACTGAGAAAAGCTCCATTATCAAACAGGTTCCCTTTGCTCTGGGATACCAGAAATCCAGCTGTTCAGCAACTCCAACAAGTCAATGACAGCTCTGTGCATCCATAACAAGCTCCACAATTATTTATCTATTTTTAAGAATTAGAGTCTTCACACTGCTGAAGTTTGAGGGTTTGGATCACGGAATCATAGAATTGGTCAGGTTGGAAAAGATTATAAAGTCCAACTACCAAGTAAGGCTTAATCACAGAAGTCACAAAAATCAAGTGTGATCCCGTGTCCCTGGACCTCCCTTCTAACCTTTGGGGCTTCACCTTTATTAACTTATTTCCCAGGACTCCTGCCCATAGAGGGACATATCTAGGGGGAATCACAGCAAAGTTCATGAAGTATTGAGTGCTGAGTGAGCTCTGGTGGGAAGCAGAATTCCTCAACCCCTGCCAGCACCAACACACCCTTCCCTGCTCCACTGGCTGGTGGTTCTCTCTCAAGAACAGTTTGGTCATTGGCCTTGTCACTGGCCACCCTCCTTTGCCCTGTCACCTGCAGTGCCACATACCTCCTCTCCTTGCCATTCCACTGCTTGAACCGCAACGTCTCTGTCACATTGGGATCATCAGAAAACCACAGTTCTTTGGAAAGGGGTGGACGCATGTAGGGCAGGGCAGGATCTTCAGACACAATCAGCACCTTTAATTGGCCAGGAAACACATCAGCTGGAGTGAGAGCAGGCAGACAGTAGCACACACAAAGGTTCCAGAGCAGGACAGCTCTTACCCGCGCTCCGGGGTCGCGGGCCCGGATGGATCTGGCAGCAGCGAAAGCAGCTGTTCCTCCCCCAATGAGCAGGAAAGGGACGTGGGATGGGACCTTGGGATGAGTGTCTGGAGCTGCAGATGACAGATGGGACAAGTTACTGCAAATACTGGCACATGGGCCAGCCCCAGGGCACAGAGTACGTCACGAGAGGCCTTCCACATCCAGACTTCCTTTGGAAATTGTCCTCCTTCTGCCCCAGTACCCTTCTCAAGAACACCACTGCTGCTTCTCCCAAAGCTGCTCCCTGCAGGAATCAGTCAGGTTTCAGCAAACTGGTTTTTCTAAGCAAGCCCAAAACTGCACTGGCCAAACAATGAACAGTTTATAAGAAAGGGAAGTGCCCCAAAAGGCCGAGGTATGCTTTACTGTAGTTTTGTTCAAGGAGACAACTTCTGAGTTCCTACAGAAGGCGCCTCCTCCCCAAGGCAGGTCCTGTTGCTGAGCAACACACAGTTAATCTGTGGGCAGGCATATACCAGGCAGTTTAGTATTAGCACCAGAACTCACCTGCTGTGCCCTGAGGAGCAGCACCTGAAAGGGAAGAAGGACATGGCTTAAGTCAGCGGAGCACAGGCTGTGGTTTGGGAGCTGCAGTTCAGGGCTGACTCCAGGATGAACAGGCTCTCCACCAGCTAAGGAAAGAGCCCCTCTGGAATCAGTGTCCTTGCCAAACTGTGCAAAAGCCAGAAGCGTACTCTTTTCTCTTTTTATCACAGAAGGAGTAAATGACAGAAATCAGCCCCAGGAGACCTCAGGATGGTCTGTAAAACAGCCTGTTCTGGGTCATGGAGCCAGCACTGTCTTTTGTGCTGGGAAGTCACAGAAGAATCCCAGAATGGGTTGGCTTGGGAGAGACCTTAAAGCCCATTCAGTTCCACCCCCCTGCCATGGGCAGGCACACCTTCCACTAGACCAGGTTCCTCCAAGCATGGCCTTGAATGGGAATTCAAAACAATGGCACACACTGGGAGGTGCAATCCTACAAAGGCACATCTGTGATTCCAGAGAGGCTCTGTTCTGTTTGTTTTGGAGGCCTCAAGCTCATGAAAAACAGAGCCAACCCTCAACCTGGAGGCTGGTACCCACCCGAGGGAGATGACTCATCGTCTTGGGATCGCTTGGATATCCTCGAAAGCCGGCTAGCATACCGCTCTTTGCTTTCCTGCAGTGTTTTGTACACCTGCAGATAGACAGGAGACATTTATCTTGTGCACCTTACAGCACCAAAGCACCATCCTGCTGCTGCTTCTGACAGGCTTTTGTCCACCCCACATGCTGGAAAAGCCAGTAGCAACATGTGGGACAAAATACACCTCCCTGAACAAGGTGCCCATTTGGAATGTGCTCAGAAAATGACCTGCTCCACCTGGTGATGAGCCTTGGATGTCTGGCTGCTTCCCAGAAGCAATGAACCTTCCTGCAGGTGTTTGGCTGTAACCTGTTACAAGAGGAACCAGCTCCAATGAAGGAAATGCAGCCAGACTAGCCCCAAGACCACATGCAAGCTGGGCCATGAAACAACACAAGGCTGCAGAAATGGAAGACAAATCCAAAGAAAAAGCATCTCTCAGCTTCCAAAGCCCAAAGCAGCTGGGCAGAACCAACAACCTGACTGGCTTTCTCTAGGCACAGTGGTGGCAGGACACCCCTGAAATTAGCAGGGCCTTGAGCCACAGAATTGGGGCTGCTCCAGGCATTGGCCCTTGGACATGGAATCTCTTCCAGCTGAATGCTGACCTGTTTATTTGCCTGTGAAACTTGGGATATAGCATAAGCAGAGCCTGCATGTAAAATCTACTGGTACAGACAAGGAGGGAACGTCCCTTATGTCGCATTAATGTCCAAGAAAAATGGGTAATGGACACTGAAGGAGCTGAAGACACTGGGAGTGCTGGGAGCAGGTCAGAGTCCAGTATTTTTCCCCAAGGGTAAAAAATTAGAGGGAAGCAAACCTTTCTTTGAGGCAAAATCCAGCCTTGCTAATTATCTTTATCATGTGCATGACATCAAATTTCATTTGCCAATCCTCACAAGCTGGTGTTTTATAGCAAATAGTCTCAAACAAGAATGGAGGAATTTAATGCTAGGCACAAAAAAGAACACAGGACAGAAGCCTGAACAGGGAACTGGAGAAATGTCAGAAATATTAGAAAAAAAGAACTTGTTGGTGTTTAGAAGAATTAAGATAAAGGTATTTTTAAAGCCTGTTGCTCAAAGACAGAAAAGCCAACAAACCACCTCTGCTTTTACAAGCAGAATCAGGAAGGTTTTAAGCTAGTCCAAAAGGCAGCATAGAGCAAATTAAATCTGATCCTCTAGGAAAAAACATTGTTATGCATAGGCAAAACATCAGATCAGACCTTGAGGATATTTCCAACGGGACAATGTCAAGTTCTTTCTAGTCAGAAGTAGAACTATACTTTGCCAAGACATGGGGTGATGTTTCAGTGCTCTTCCCTGAGGAAATAACCAAGTTGGACAAGTTTTCTTGCCTTCCCGTTAGCACACTTAGATTCAGGTATTATTTCCTTTTCTGCATGCCAGCGTTACTGATATCAGGAGAGGTGCACGAATTAATAATTTGTGCACTTACACAGTCACAAAACAAAAATGGCCAGTTTGAGTTTAGATTTATGTAATGTGGAAAGGTTAATTCTAAGGCAGGTTTCTCCCCTAAGAACTGCACCACCTGAGAATATTCAATTTGTAACCTTAAATTATTTGGCAATATCCCTTGAAAATGAAGTACCTGACACAGGGAGCATGAAGAGGGCTGGAAGTGAAAGGTTACAGGGTGGGAGGTACAGATAGGTGCCCTCCCTCCACCCTCCCACCCCACAAACACCTTTAGTGAATCGTCTTACATAAACTCCTGCTCCAGTGGCTGCTCCTCCCACTATTAAATATAACAAGAGGTTGCTGCTAGCTTTCCCAGGAACACCTGAAGACGTCAGGGATCTAGAAGGGCATCTTTGCTGATGGTATTGCAAAACTGCAGGGGAAGACAGGCAATGGAAGAGAAGAGGGAAAGAGCTGAATATTAGGAAGGATTCTTGATTAAACAGGTCTTGGGAAAAGCAGAGTGCGCTTTGTAATTTCAGCTACCTTGTCTGCCAAAAAAAAAGGGCATCAGGGCACAGGAAAGAATTATATTTAAAGGAAATGGGAAATATTTTTCTTCCATGCACTGTTTCGATTTTTTTTCCCCTTTCCCAGGAGCTTCCTTAGGAGAAAAGTGGGATTTGGTACTTCTAATGAATATCATCCTCCTAGAGAAAGAGCTTGGAAACAAAGATTTGTGTGGTGTAAACTTGGGATCTATCCACTCCCAGGCAATGCTGATACTCTTCAGCTCTCTGGGAATGTCATTTACTCTTTCAGTGAGGCTGAAAACCTTTATCCTTTTCAAGCAGAATATAAATGCTCCCCATCTGGGGGTTGATTTGGTATACTTACACAAGTTAAACAAATGTTCTGAACTGAGATTTGGCAAGGCACTGTTTGTCCCATAAAAGACAACACAGAGTGGTGGCTGGTCATAACAAAAACACCCAAGAGTGCCTTTAAGGTAAAAAAACTTAGAAGGTAACTGAAATTACAGTTAAAACCCAATTAATCATAAGAAGTTAATTTCCATTTAGCTCCCCTTGAAGTTTTCTGAAGGAGGAAACAGAGAGAAAGCTACAGAGATCAAAAGCTGAGTAAAGAGAGCTGCAATACAGCAAATGCTTAACAGGAGAGATGGACTGCGGCTTCTTCCCAGGAACCACCTTTCTACTTACATAGGCACCTGTTCCTAAGGTGGACAAGCCCACAATAAGGACAAAAACCGAATTACTGCCCTTTTTCCCAGGCACGCCTGTGCTAGCCACTTGTCTGCTCAGCTGCAGGTCTGGGGGCACATTCCAGCGCTGCAACAACGTGCCTAAGGAACACAATTTATTGGAGAAACAACATAAAAACACTGTCAATACAAAGGTAACTCTGGAGATTTAGATACTAAATCAGTTCTGAACCCAAATAAATTCCTTGTTTGGAAAAACCAGCCCCACATCTGAGCGACCGTGGGGCACTATCCTGAGCCACAACAATGTGCTCCGGGCAGTTGTGGAGACCAAAATATCTGTAAGATCAAGGGGTAACTGAACTAACTGATAGCAGGAGCATCTCTAAGCAGCTGGAAAGGCTGCCTGCAGCTGGAGCCTCCAGGCGCACTGGGCTGGCCGAGCACAGAGATGTGTACTGGTGGTTCCTACACCTTCTCCAGGCCTCTCCGAGGATGCTCCTGGCTCCAGCAAATGCAAGCAGAGGCTGAGCCAACCAGGGCAGGGCGGGCAGCAGGGATGGTTACACCGGCACCAAACTCCCTCTGCTCACACAGTTCATTCTACCGGCATAAACCACCAGCAAGGAACGGGGTTTTGCTGGCAAAAAGGGCATCCCCGGTGGAAATGAGCAGATCCAGGTGCAGACACCTCCCGCCGCGCAAGCAGGACGAGGAGCACCCGTGGCTGAGCCACTGCACCTCGTTTTCTTTCTCCGTCACCAAATCACAGCCAGCGGCCGTGCCAATTCATTCCTAAGTGGAGCGATGGCGGGGACGGCTCCGAGCGCTGCTCCAAGCACGGCCGATGCTCCCGGGAGAGGTTTGGCTCTCTCAATCCCCACCTCCACCTGCTCCCGCCCGGTGAGATCAAAACCCGCCTCACCTCGCCTGAAGGCACTTATTTGTGACAAAAACCGCGGCAAAGCCACCAGTACCCGAAAAGCGACCAAGGTCTCAAACACCTCCGGGTCACTCACGCAGTCCCAAACGCGTTCCCGAAGCATCCGCCGCCCGCACCCCCTCCCGCAGCGGGCTGGGCACCGTGCGGCCGTGCCCGCACCGATCGCGCGGGAATACCGCCCAGCCCGATGCCCTCCGCAAACACCGCTCCCGGCCGGGATCGGCCCCGGGCCTGTGCTAGCCCCGGGCCGGAGCGGCGGGAATCGCGCCCGGTGCCCCCCGTTCCCGGCACTGACCCGCATGGGCGCGTCCCCGCGGCGG